>JAJIYU010001614.1:0-34784 GCA_030144865.1 Tinospora cordifolia | reverse complement strand
TGCGTCGCTTGTAATGTAACACCGACCCGGCCCGCCGTTTGGTTTAGTCCACTGTCAAGAAAAATGGTGGATGCGTCCAATGCTTAATGATACGGGGGTTGGGGTGTTACAACTAGAATTTTCATATGCTTAGTAACTTCTATTTTGGTTCCCTTTTGTTGTTGAGGAACTATTTTAGGAGTCCTTCATGTGTGCACATGAATCATGGGACCACTTTCTATTTCCAAACCAATGTGATATGCTAGCTGATTCCTTTCTCTTTGTGTGCACAAACCTAGCATGGCAACTTACCATTTTGGTTCCTTGGACATCAAGCACATGGTTTAGGGTCATGCAACATGGAAGTCTTTATATTCTTGTCGTGAGCATGTTTGGGACCACTTGTTATAGTGTTTTCCTTCCACTTGTGCTCTGAATGATCTAGAAACTTTCCCATTTACTTTCTTGGGCATCAAGTACATGGAGATTCTCATTTTGGATCATATCTTCTTCATTTTGGCATCAAGATAGCCTAGAATCTTTTGAGTTTCTAACTTGGGATTATTTGGGACATCATGGCTTAGGGTGTACATAAGTGCAATAGGTTGACTGCACATGATCATCTTTTAGTATTTCTACAATGATTCATGCACAAATGGCTAGGGTTTCTTGTTCAAAGGTGTAATACCCCAACCCCTGTATTCTTTTTATGAGTGTTTGGACTTAACCATTATTGAAATAGTGGACTTAAACACAAGGTGGGCTGCATCTGATGTTATTTTACAAGTGACACATACTTGACTTTCTAATTTCTATTATCCCATGCCTTAATACAAAATAAAAGTACATAACCTAATTAAAATTAAATAGGGCCACATTATAAGAGATAAAGGAAATTCTAAATTTTTATTGATACATAAAAATATTGTAACTTTCAACTTAAAATGTTTACAGTGGAATGCATAACAAAACTGGGCAAACATACCCTACATAGAATTTTCTAAATAAATTCAAAGGAGATGCCCTGAGCCCTTACATGCTCAATTTCTTGAAAAATGTTAAAGGAAAGGTGAACACTAAGCTTAATGGATCTTAAACAATCATTTTCATATTCAAATCACTAACACATTCATAATTCAAACACTATCAAAAATTAGGTGTTTCAAGCATCAAAATTGTGTAAAGTTGTAACTTAGACAAAAAGAGTTTTTCAACCCTCGATGTTCTCAACTAAGTAACTCCTTAGAGTGAAATATGACATTTCTTAATCAATTTCATTGGACTTTGGACTAAGGGATTCTAATCCACCAACCAATCACTTAGTTATTACAAACCTTATGAATTAATCATAAGAAGAGAACACCCATAGCGACCATGTGTTTACTATGATGGTACGTGGTTTGTATCACCATCTTCTCATCTTAAATCCCATATCTATGAAATATAAATAAAATTTCAGAACATAAGAACGAACTAGAAATAAATTTCAGAATTTAATAAACTATAAAACAATTCACTCACCATTCAATATCATGCAACAAACTTTAGAATAATTCCTAAACATGATACTAACGTGAGATGAGAATCATAAATGCATGATCTTGAATGTTCATCAAAACTGCAACATACATAAATACTGAACAATAAAAGTAAAAACGTACATCATGATTTTTAGAAAAATAACACATCACACTAGAAGGAACATGCTAATGGATAAAATATGAAAAGAGTGTTTAAGAAAAGCAACTTCCGCATTAAGAGATGTTTTCCCCAAAAACTCTAGCAAAGGTTTCCTTTGCTTTAGCACTTTCGAATCTTAGCAAAACAACTCTCTACTAATCACTAAATACTAAAACTAAAAGTCTTTCACTTATGCGCAAAAGAAAATGACAAGAGAGGTGAAGAAGAAGAAGACATTTGAGAGCACAATAAGGAGGAGTCACTCTTGTTCTTGAAATGAGGAATTGTGTGCATCTTAGGGGGTTTATATAGATGCTCATGAGCATATGGGACGTCCTTGGGTAGTTCTTGGGCAATTAGGGCAACATTCAATGTTTGGGCAAGTCTCCAAACGTCTAGAGTGTGAAAGAGGTAAGTGAGTTTATGGATCACCAATCTTGCCTCTTTTCTTATGGCACCAAGGAATATTCTCTAGCATTTTTTCCAGTTCAATTTTTAGAGAATATCTTCATTTTAGAACGCTTCTAAATCTATTCTGGACGTTTCATAGTAGAGGAATATATTTTCTAAAAACCTTCTTATTTGGTTTTCTTGCTTGCTTATCACACAAACACACACATGGAAATTTTTTCCTATTTTCTTTCTTGGACGTCCAGCTACTGTGAGCACACTATCACAGCATTAGGCACCATTTCATAGTCTTAGACACTAATCTAGGTTCTAGAAAACATTCTGATTTGAGCTGGACCCATAGGTGGTTGCAGAACCCCGACCCCCGTGTTCTTAATTGGACTTAACTATTTAGTCAATGGACTTACCCATTTAAACAATGGACTTAACCAGTTGGTGGGCTGGGCCGGTGTTACTTTACAAGTGACACACACTTGTCTTTCTAATCCCAATATATCATGCCTTAATAAAAAAAATGTACAAGGCTACATTATAAGAGATAAAAGAAAATTCATACTCCTTATTTAATCATAAAGAAGAGTACATAAAAATAAAAATGTCTACAGTGGAATTAAAGACGCAAGTGAGCAAACATGTTGTACATAGAAAATTTCAAGATGAAAGGACTCTAAAAGTGAGGCGTCCCACATTCTTCTTTACAAGTTCAAATTCTTAAAAAATGTTAAAGGCAAAGTGAGCACAAAGCTCAATGGATTTAAGACATTAGGGTGTTATAAACACATACATATTTCAACCACTTTCAAGCATTAGGGTGTTTCAAGCATTTAGATTGTGTAAGTTGTAATTTAGACCAAAAGAGTTTTTCAACCCTTGATGTTCTCAACTAAGCGACTCCTTAGAGTGAAATATGACATTTCTTAGTCTATTTCATTGGACTTTGCACTTAGGGATTCTAACCCACCAACCAATCACTTAGGTGTTATAAACCTCATGAACTAACCATAAGAAGAGAACACCCATAGTGCTACTCAAACAACTATGATGGTACGTGGTTTGTATCACTATTTTTCTCATCTTAGATTTCATGTTCAAGAAATAATAATAATTTTCTAGATCATACAATAAACTGAAAAATAAATTTCAGAATTTAAGAACACATGAAACAATTCGTTCATCATTCAAAATCATGCACCAAAACTTGGAACTCATCCCTAAACATGATACTACCATGAATGATCATAAAAATAGGCATGATCTTAAACATTTATGAATCTAAAACACTGCATGAATAAGAATAGAAAACTGAAACCGAAAATCAAAAATTTTAGAAAAACAAATCAATCAAAATGGACATGCTAATAGCTTAAATATGAAAAAGGGTTAAGAAGGCAACTTCCACCTTAGCTTGAGATGTTTCCCAAAAATCCAGCAGTGTTTCCCCACGTTTTTTTACTTCAAACCTCCACAAAAGCACTCTCTAATGATCACTAAAACTCTAAAACTAGAAGCCCTTCCTCAAGCACAAAATGAGACGTTAAGAAGAGGAAGAGAAAGAAGAAGAAGAGAGCCCACTAGTGGCATTTTCACTTGTTCTTGGAATGAATGATTTGTGAACAATTCAGGGGGATAGTTATAGTTTTCAAGCACACTAAGGGACATTCATGGGCAGCTCTTTGGGTAGCTAGGTCAGCTACTCTCATTTGGGCAACATTCCAAACACTAAAGGTAGGACATGGTAAGTGTGCATATTTTGGCATGTGTGTATATCTCTTTTGTGGGCCCACTAGTGATCTTGCTAGTCTTTGTTTCTAATTCAATTTCAGAGACTCAAATTCTTCTAGAACCCTTCTAAAATGATCTTGGACGTCCCATAGAGAGAGTGAATATTCTCTCGTATCTTTCCCCTTTGATTCTTTTGCTTGCTCATCACACTTAGGCAAAAAAGGCATGTTTTTCTTCTCTTTCCTTTGGACGTCCAGCTAGTGGGTGTATGATATCAAAGCATGAGAGATGCCATATCACACTTTGATTTTCAAATCTTGCACAAGGAAACTCTCCCTTTGATGCTAGAATCAAATTTGGGTGTTTTTGGAGGGAATCCCTCAATCTTGGCGCCATGTGTACATGAGATTACTACATATAGACTTTCCATCTTAATTTTTCCCCCTTTAAAGGTGACGGCTAGGATGAGATCAAGAGTATCTTTCTTGTTCTAGAATCTTCTAATAAGGATTGTCACATGTGCAAACTCACACACACACACATGTGGGCCAAGTTTGGCTTAATTGGCAACGAGATGCACGTGATCACTACATGGTGTACGTGGGATCATCCTTTTATGGATTTCCATAGGTGACACCTCTTGTGGATGTATTGAATCATCAATGTGGTGCATAAGATCATTTTACATGTGTTCAAATCAGGGAAGATGTTCCCAAGGTAATTGGGTAGGGTGAAGGTGCACAGGATCATAGTGTTCCACACATGTGCCTTACACATGCTTTGGGTGGCCATGCCTTCATAGGTTCATGTGAATTTAAAAAATTTATTATCCCTCTAACCACTAGGAATTTAGGCATATAACCTATAGTTTTGAAACCACATGATCAAGACACAAATTTTAAGGTATAGTTTAGCCCAAGGCATTTTTCCTTAGAAACCTTCCTTATTTAGAGCCCACTAAAGGTACTTTACCCGAATTTTGGCCAATTGTCCCAATTTTTGGATATGCGGTGTGTATTATTACATTATGCCATCCCATAGAATTTTGGGTCATTCCGAATCCTTGAAGTACCCTAAATTCCATTTCTTTCCTAATTTAAACCCCTGAAGTGTTTTGGCAAAATGAGAGCCCTAATCTTGACCAATTAAGCTAATTTTTGGATATGTTGTTCAATTGGCCAGTTCAAGTCACTTTGTTTCATTTCAGGTGATTTTGGATTCCTAAATGAGAGTTTTAGAACTTGCCAAATTTAGCCCTAAAACGAGCTCGGCTTCATTTTGCACCCAAATTTCACTGAATAGACCTTGAATTTTGTTTTGTTTGGTACGAAGTTTTTAGGGTATTACGACCTACCCTCCTTACAAAAATTTCATCCTTGAAATTTGCACATGGTTACAGATTTATATTGAAAAGGTATGGATATTTTGTCTTTATTTCGCTTTTTAGTTCCCAGGTGGCTTCTTCCACCCCGTGATATTTCCACAACACTTTCACCAACGGAATGTCCTTCATTCTTAGACTTTGTACCTTGTAATCAAGGATTCTGACAGCTATTTCCTCATAAGTAGCATCATCTTAGATAGTTATTTCCTCCCAATGGATGATGTGAGAGGGGTCAGGTTCGTGCTTTCTCAACATGGACACATGGAATATTTTATGAGCTGAAGTCATCTGGTTTGGTAGGTCCAACTCATAAGCGCATTCCCCAATCCTTCAAAGTATTTCAAAGAGTCCAACAAACCTAGGAGGCAACTTCCCTTTGAATCTGAACCTCTTTACACCCTTCTAAGGATAGACTCTTAGGAATACCTTGTCCCTGACTTGGAATTTTAGTGGTCTTCTCCTCTTGTCACCATAGCTCTTTTGATGACTTTGTGTTGTGATTAGTCACTTTTGTTTTAACTTGACTTGATTGTTCATTTCTTCTACCAAGTCTGGACCGATCAACACGTGATCTTCGAGCTCTACCCAACAAGTAAGCGATTTGCAGGGTCTTCCATAGAGAGCCTCGAATGGAGCCATCTTAATGCTTGCCTGATAACTATTGTTATAGGCAAACTCCGCCAAGTGTAGGTACTTGCCCCAATTCCCCTTGAAGTCTAGGAGGCAAGACCTCAACATATCCTCTAAAGTATGGATAATTCTCTGAGACTATCCATCAGTCTGAAGATTAAATGTTGTACTCATGGTAAGTTTCATGCCTAAGTCTTTCTGTAGACTCTGCCAGAATTGTGAAGTGAAGCAAGAGTCTTTGTCAGACACAATTGATTAAGGCATGCCATGAAGCCTCGCTATTTCCTTGGCATAGAGTTATCCCAGCTTATTGACTTGGTCTATGGATCTAATTGGCAAGAAATGAGCCACTTTGGTGAGACGATCCACAATAACCCAAATAGTGTCTTCTCCCTTTTGGTTCCTGGGTAAACCACTAAAGAAGTCCATGGCAATGTTATCCCACTTCCATTTAAGGATAGGGAGTGGTTGTAACATTCTAGAGGGTTTCCGGTGTTTTGCTTTAACTTGTTGGCAAGTTAAGCACTTGGAGACATACTTAGCCATGTCTCTCTTCATTCCTTTCGACCAGTAAGTCTTTTTTTGAGGTATTGGTACATCTTGTCTCCTCCTGGATGCATCATATATTTGGTTTGACAAGCTTCATCCATGATGCCATTCCTACTCTGCCCATTTAGAGGTACACAGATCCTCTCCCCGAGTCGTAGGGTATTCTCGGTGTCTATCCTAAAATTAGGATGTCTACCTTGTTTAACACCTTCCATCAATCTAGTGAGCCACTTGTCCTGTCTCTATTCCTCCCTGATCTATTGTATAAGGTTCGGTTGCAAGACATGTGATAAAGGTACGCTTCCTTCTCGTTAAGGGTCACTCCTAGCCTAAAGTCCTCAACCAGCTGGTACATCTGGGCATTTTCCCTTTCATGTTTGTGGACTTTCCTGCTCAGGGCATCAGCCACAACGTTGGCCTTCCCTGGATGACAATGTAATTGGAAGTCATAATCTTTAAGAAACTCCATCCATCTCTGTTGCCTGAGGTTTAACTCCTTCTATGTGTAGATATGTAACACCCCAACCCCCATATCTTTAAGATTGGACATAACCACCATTCTCTTGATAGTGGACTTAACCAACTGGAGGGTCGGGCCGGTGTTACTTTACAAGTGACACACACTTGTTCTTTTCTTTTTCCATATCTCGTGCCTTTGTATAAAAATTCAAGAATACAAAATTTTCACTTTAATAAAATCAAGGCAAATTAAAAAAGATAAATAAATTCAAGCTATTTTATTCATAATAGAAAAAGAATTGAAAGTACAAAACTTTTCAAAAAAAAAACTAATTAATACAGCAGAAAACTTTAAAATACTTTTTAGTAAAAAAGATTTAAACTTTGGGCAACATGCCCTTAAAAATTCTAAAAATAATAAGGTAGAAACTTTCTAAGAACTATCCATGTTCAACTGTTTATAGGTTTCACATTCCTGAAAAAATAAGAAAGGAAGGAGTGAGCACATAGCCTAGTGGATCCTTTTCGAACAACTATATTTCATATTCAAACTCATAACACAATCATAATTCAAATGCTTGCAATCATTAGGCGTTTCAAACAACAATTTGTTCAAGTCGAGTTTCAAACCAAAAGGGTCTTTAATCCCTTGATGCTCTTAACTAAGTAAATAGCCACTCGGCATCAACCCGTTAGTGGCATGTGTCAGCATCAACTCGTTACACGTGATGACTCACAAGGTACTGTGGTACACGACCCTCAAGTACTTAGGTCTGAAAACCATATGACCTAACTCATATGAAAATAACATCCATAGCGTCACCTTGACCACTATGATGGTATGCGGTTATCATCACCATCGTCTCAGTTTAACTCTCATATCATGATCTCATAAAATAAATTTCAGAATATGAAATCAAACTAAAATTCAGAATATACACAATCAAAACTGAAAAAATTGAAATAAACTTTTAAAATTCTAAAACTAAAATTGAAAATCTTTGATTTCAGTGAAAAACACACAAACAATGAGTATGCCATAAATTTAAATAAGAACAGAAGGGTGTTCTAGAAATCACTTCCAACTTGTGACGCTTTCTTCAAAAATTTCTACGGCAATTCCCCCATGTACTAGTGCCAATGAAGATCACCCAAATTAATTCCCCAATCCAAGAGAAAAACTTCTCACACATAAAAGAGAGGAATTCAAGGTGAGAAGAGGTGCCAAGAAGAGGGCTTACAGAAAATAAGAGGAAATTTCAACTCTTATTTTTGGAATGAGGGAAGTGAGAGCCTAGGGGGGTTTATATAGATTTTCAAAAGGAAAAAAATAGAAATTTTTGAGTTTTTCTTGGAATAAAACACTAAATTCTCTAGAATTTTGTATTTCCTAATTATAAGAGGAAAATAAGTATTTTCGGATTTTTTTCGGAATGTAAAAATCAATTTTTAGTATTTATCTCAATTTTTTCGGTAATTTTTGGCGAATTTTCCATTAATTTTTTTTTTTGCATTTTTCATATATCGGATCGTCCTCGAGAGACACACATGGATCAGATCAGAGGATCGAGATTGGCACGTGTGGAGTCACACCGTGCGACTTCGCGATCGAGATTTCGCGACTTTGATCGCGGTCGTCCGATCATCCTTGATCATCTCCGTCCGTTCGATCTTCGTTATTCTGTGCGCTTGGGTGTTGGTGCGGATCATCTTGCAGCCGTCAAATTGCGAGATCAGATTCAGATCAATGGTTTGCAACCATTGGATGCATTTTGAGTTATATTTACATGATTTTTAGCTGAATTTCATGTTCTATTTTTGGATTTTTGCCAAATCTTAATCTAAATTGACTTTCTAATCTTATTTTCATCAAAAATTGCACATATCCTTGTATTTTTTTTTTTTTGCTATCTCATGATATACAATATATTCATATATTTTCTTCCAAAAATTCATTAAATTGATTTTATTCCTTATTTGACTAAACTAGGACTTACCAAATTTTTCATCCGTCAATTTCGTATAACTCTTTAAATAAATTTTCAAATTTCATACAAATTTTTGAGATGTTACAACCTACCCTCCTTAGAAGAGTTTTGTCCTCGAAATTTGTACATATTTAGGTATTCTTCGTGAATAGATGCGGGTACTTGGTCTTCATTTTGCTTTTGAGCTCTTACATGGTTTCTTCTACCCCGTGATGTTTCCACAGTACCTTCACTAATGGGATATCCTTTGTTCTTAGATTTTGTACCTTGTGGTCAAGGATTCTGATCGTTGTTTCGTTGTAGGTAGCATCATCTTGAATATTCACTTCCTCCCAGTGAATGATGTGGAGGGGTCAGGTTTGTATTTCCTCAACATAGATACATGGAATACATTATGTGTTGAAGTCATCCGGTTTGGTAGGTCCAACTCATAAGCGCATTCCCCGATTCTTCTAAGTATTTCAAAGGGTCCGACAAAACTTGGAGATAACTTCTCTTTGAATCCGAACCTTTTGATACCCTTTTGAGGACTAATCCTCATAAATATTTTGTCCCTAACTTGGAACTCTAATGGTCTTCTCCTTTTGTCAGCATAGCTCTTTTGACGACTCTGTGTAGTAGTCAATCTCATTTATATTGACTTAACTTGGTTGCTTGTTTCTTCCACCATGCTTGGCCCAGTTAAACTTGATCTTCAAGTTCAGCCCAACAGGTAGGTGATCTGCAGGGTCTAGTTGAGCCTTTAACTCAACCAGTTCTACTGGCGCCATTCTATTCGGAGGTATGGCTATAGGGTTGGTTCCAGGATTAAGATCAATTTTGAACTCTAACTCCCTAGCTGGTGGTAGTCCGAGTAATTCATCTGGGAGCACATCCTCATACTCACTAACGATGGTTAGGTCTTATATTCTATTTACGTTAATTGGCTCTTCTTTGGTGAGTTCCTCGAACTCATTCGTCTAACAGTTCAACAAGGCTAGGGTTGGACACTTCGGTAGTTTCTGCATATCCCCATTGATTTTGAAGGTTTCCCCAAAAGCTAAGGTTATGGTTACCCGTCTCTTAGGACAATCTATCTGGGCTTGATATTGGTCTAACCAGTCTGTCCCCAGGATTACATCATAGCTATAAAAAGGTAGGGTGCATAGGTCAACAATTAAAAGTTTATCCCCAAACCTTAGATCACAACTACACAATCTTTTTGAAGTCACGGTGGTCCCTATTGGTGTGGACACATTCAAAGTTATAAGCAACAGTTTCGTCACAAGTTGTGACCTATCAGCTAGTTGTTCAGAGATAAAGGATTTTGAGGCACCTGAATCAAATAGCAATCTAACAGCAACATTAAACAATAGGAATGTACCTTCTACTGCAGGGACCTGGTCTGCCTAGGCTTCAACCACAAACACTCTGGGCTCGTTCTGACCACGGCCCTGGTTCTACCCCTGATTGGAATTTTGATTATGAGGTCCGGCTTGAGGATGACCTCTTCCCTGAGCATTCTGTGGTTGTTGCTATTGGGGAGCCTCGGTTGGTGCAGTCGAGTAGTCTCTAGCAAGATGGCCCCTCTGTCTGCATAGGTAACACAACCCCAACCTCTTTGCCTACTCCCTTGCCGCTTCCTTGTTCTTTCCCTGTTTCTGTGGGACCTTACCATTCTTGTTTTTCTTGTGGGCCCCTTGTTGGTCCTTCTCATTTCCAGGCTGCTCATTCGTTCCCCTCAACCTTGGTTCTTGGTTGAGTTCTTAATCTAAAATCAGAGCCTGTTCAACTACCTCCTTGTAGGTTCGGAGGTCCAATGCCATAAGCACCTTCTGGATCTCAATCTTGAAACCTTATGCAAACCTAATAGCCTTCATCTTTTCACCCCTGATCATATCTAGAGAAAACTTGGCTAACTCTGTAAACTTACTCTCGTACCCCGTCACAATTAGATCTCTCTGATTGAGCTTGACAAAATCATCCTGAAGCTTTCGAAGGGTTGCTTCAAGGAAAAACTTTTCATAAAAACACTCTTTGAACTCCTCCCAGCTCATTGTTTTAGTCTCAATAATGGGGTCCAGCTGCATCATTCTCCACCATCTTCAGGCTGGTCCCCTGAAATGGTGTGTGGCCAGTGCCACTCATCGTGGGCCTGTCACCTTCAGTACGTTTAATAGTTCTTTCATCTCTTGATATCAGTGGTCAGCCTGGATGTAGGTCTCGGTACCATCAAAAGATGGAGGGTTAAGCTTTTGTAGATCAATTAGGAGCTTCGTCTGTTTCACATCCTCTTGCTCCTCTTGGTTCCTCTACGTTCTTACAGTACAGGTGCTGGTGGTGAAATCGGAATAGGTTTAGGTTCCTACGGTTTTGGTGCCACCTAAGGGATCATTTGTGGTAGAGCCCTCATTAGTTGGTCCAATACTCACTAAGACATCTCAGTCATCATTGCCTCTAACCTAGCCTCAATTCCAGCCAGTAGTCCTTGTTCTACTTGCTCAGTTTCATCCGAGATGGTTGATCAGGTAGGGTGTCTTCTTCTTGCAGCGATTTGCTATAAATCGAGCAAATCATCAGTATTCATTCGTACTATAATGACTCTAGGTTTGAGTTTCTAGGTTCATGATTCATTCAGTGGCCTAAAGGTTTTTTTTCTAGGTTCTTTTCATGCATGGGTACAGGATTTGGTTTCAAAGCAAGTAAACATTACAACATGTTCTTCAAACAATCATACAGTCAAGCTAGCACAACAAAGTTCCAAGCTTCCACCTAAGCGTCTAGGTTCAAGTGCCCCATCCCACTCTACCCCTTCAACTTAGGCTTTCACCTAGAACAAAGCCACACCGAAACAATTTCGCGAATTGCTCGATAACTATGGTTCCTGAGCCCACTATACCCCACTACCCCATCCCAGTGAGCATAGAAAAACGTGTTCTTCCACAACTATCGATAATTCACCATACATTGCCCATCATTCTCTGAGTCCAAGCTTCCTCCATACCCTCGAATTCCTATGCATCCCATACTACATAGAAATCGAAAGATACAAAAGCTTCTCGGTCCCCTGTCCTGATCCAATAATTTTCTTTTTTCACACAATGCTTGTTTCTAGTCATGTTCTGCTTTTGATCCACTATGCCACTCATGGCTACACCCATTTCTATCTAAGGTTTCTTATCTGGACCTATGGTTTGATCTGGTTGACTCACAACCTTAGTCTAGTTAGGATACTGCCTTTGGCTTCTTCAAGTTTCTTGCCCTAGTTTTCCAACCTTCTAATTTTCCTCTATAGAAAGCAAGGGTGTTCTTCAACTCCGACTATTCATATAAGCTTGTGGGACAACCTCCAGATCGGACGGCGAGACCGAAGTCTACTTAGCAACCGTGCTTTCTAGGGCGGGATAACCCACCTCCCTTTCAATATTTAACTTTAATCGGGACAAGGCTTAACTACTATTAATTCAACTTGTAATCTTTGCATCCAAACAAAACATTTCAAAAATATTTTTATTTCCTTTTTGAAAACATTTTCTAAAAACGTTTTTCAATTTCAAAATAGAAGTTAGGGCAATCAAAATGACTAGCACTCAATTAGGGTTTCTAATTCTTGTCAATCAACTAATGATTCGCTTTCTAATTCTAGCCCAAGGTACCTAAAGCCTAGACTCTGATACCACTTTTGTAACACCCCGACCCCCGTGTTCTTAATTGGACTTAACCATTTAGTCAATGGACTTACCCATTTAGACAATGGACTTAACCAGTTGGCAGGCTGGGCCGGTGTTACTTTACAAGTGACACACACTTGACTTTCTAATCCCAATATCCCATGCCTTAATAAAAAAATGTACAAGGCTACATTATAAGAGATAAAAGGAAATTCAACTCTTTATTGAATCATAAAGAAGAGTATATAAAAATAAAATTGTCTACAGCGGAATTAAAGACACAAGTGGGCAAACATGCCTTACATAAAAAATTTCAAGATAAAATGACACTAAAAGGGAGGCGTCCCACATTCTTCTTCACAAGTTCAAATTCCTGAAAAATGTTAAAGGAAAAGTAAGCACAAAGCTTAGTGGATCTTAAACAACTATCCTCATATTCAAAACATTAACACATCCATATTTCAACTACTTTCAAGCATTAGGGCATTTCAAGCATTTAGATTGTGTAAGTTGTAATTTAGACCAAAAGAGTTTTTCAACCCTTGATGTTCTCAACTAAGCGACTCCTTAGAGTGAAATATGACATTTCTTAGTCTATTTCAATGGACTTTGCACTTAGGGATTCTAGCCCACCAACCAATCACTTAGGTGTTATAAACCTCATGAACTAACTATAAGAAGAGAACACCCATAATGTTAATCAAACAACTATGATGGTACCATGATCTTAAAAATAGGCATGATCTTAAAAATTTATGATTCTGAAATATTGCATGAATAGGAATAGAAAACTGAAACCAAACATCAAAAATCTTAGAAAAACAAATTAATCAAAATGGACATACTAATAGCTTAAGTATGAAAAACGCTTAAGAGGGCTACTTCCACCTTAGCTTTAGATGTTTCCCGAAAATCCAGCAGTATTTCCCCACGTTTTTGTCACTTCAAACCTCCACAAAACCACTCTCTAATGATTACTAAAACCCTGAAACTAGAAGCCCTTCCTTAGGCACAAAATGAGACGTCAAGAAGAGGAAGAGAAAGAAGAAGAAGAGGGCACACTAGTGGCATTTTCACTTGCTCTTGGAATGAATGATTTCTAAAGAATGAAGGGGGATGTTTATAGTTTTCAAACACACTAAGCGATGTCCATGAGCAGCTCGTTGGGCAGTTAGGGCAGCCACTCTCATTTGAGCAACATTCCAAACACTAAAGGTGCAAATTTTAGCATGTGTGTATATCTCTTTTGTGGGCCCACTAGTGATCTTGCTAATCTTTGGTTCTAATTAAATTTCAAAGACTGAAATTCTTCTAGAACCCTTCTAAGATGATCTTGGACGTCCCATAGAGAGTGAATATTCTCTTATATCTTTCCCTTTTGATTACTTTGCTTGTTCATCACACTTAGGCAAAAAAGGCATGTTTTTCTTCTCTTTTCTTTGGACGTCCAGCTAGTGGGTGTATGATATCAAAGCATGAAAGACACCATATCACACTTTGATTTTAAAATCTTGTACAAGGAAACTCTCCCTTTGAAGCTAGAATCAAATTTGGGTGTTTTTGGAGGGAATTTTTCAATCTTGGTGCCATGTGTACATAAGATCACTACATATATACTTTCCATCTTAATTTTTCCCCCTTTAAAGGTGATGGCTGGGATGAGATCAAGCGTATCTTTCTTGTTCTAGAATCTTCTAATAAGGATTGTCACATGTGCAAACTCACACATACACACACGTGGGCCGGTTTTGGCTTAATTGGCAACGAGGTGCACATGATCACTACATGGTGTACATGGGATCATCCTTTTATGGATTTCCATAGGTGACCCCTCTTGTGTGTGTATTGAATCATCAATGTCGTGCATAAGATTATTTCACATGTGTTCAAATCAGGGAAGACATTCCCAAGGTGATTGGGTAGGGTGGGGATGCACAGGATCATGGTGTTCCACCCATGTGCCTTACACATGCTTTGGGTGGCCATGCCTTCATGGATTTACATGAATTTTAAAAAAACTATTGTCTCCCTAACCAATCAAAATTTAGGTGTATAACCTATAGTTTTGAAACCACATAATGAAGACACAAATTTTAAGGTATAGTTTGGCCCAAGGAGTTTTTCATTAGAAACATTCCTTATTAAGAGCCCACTAAAGGTACTTTACCCAAATCTTGTCCAACTGTCCCGATTTTTGGATATGTAGTGTCTCCTGTTATTTCATGCCATCCCATAGAATTTCAGGTTATTCCAAATCCTTGAAGTACCCTAAATTCCATTTCTTTCCTAATTTAAACCCTTGAAGGTGTTTTGACAAAATGAGAGCCCTAATCTTGACCGATTGAGCTAATTTTCGGATATGTTGTTCAATTGGCGGGTTCAAGTCACTTTGTTTCATTTCAGGTGATTTTGGATTCCTAAATGAGAGTTTAAGAACTTTCCAAATTTAACCCTAAAATGAGCTCGATTTCATTTTGCACCCAAATTTCACTGAATAGGCCTTGAATTTTGTGTCATTTGGCACGAAATATTTAGGGTATTACATTGGCACACCAAATGGGCATATCTCCTAAATTTGGCACCAAGGTGAGTAAAGATGGGAGTTTTCTATTTTGGTTTCCTTACTATACTTGGGATGGCTAGGATTTTTATAGAACATCAATTCAGATTTCAAACCTTTCTAATTATGTTAATTCTCATGTTTGCACACACACATGTGCATAGTTGGACCAGTTTTGCTTAAGTGAAGCATGGAGCACATGATCACTTAGCTTGGTGTATGGAATCACTCTTCATGGATTTTCAAATCCTAAGTGGGATGTCTCATATGGGTGGTATACTAAATCACTTGTGTGGTACATTAGATCATGTTTCATAGAATCAAATAAGGGAAGACATCCCATGGTGATTGAGTAGCGTGGGGGTGTACCCAATCATGTTGTTCCACCCATGTGACTTGCACATGCTTTGGGTGGCCATGTCTTCATGGGTTCATATGAATTTAATAAAATTTAATATCTCCCTAATCATTAGGAATTTAGGTGTATAACCTATAATTTTGGAACCACATGATCAAGACACAAATTTTAAGGTAAAGTTTGGCCCAAGGTGATTTTCTTTAAAAACCTTCCTTATTTAGAACCCGCTAAAGGTACTCACCTTAATCTTGACCAATTGTCCTAATTTTTGGATATGTTGCGTGCCTCGTTATTTTATGTCATCTCATGGAATTTCAGGTCATTCTGAAACCTCGAACTACCCTAAATGTTACTTCTTTCCTAATTTAAACCCCTGAAGGGTGTTTGGCAAATGAGGGCCCTAACCTTGACCAATTGAGCTAATTTTCGGATATGTTGTTCAATTAGCCAATTCAAGTCACTTTGCTTCATTTCAGGTATTTTGGATTCCTAAAGGTCACTAAATGAAAGTTTTAGAACCTGTCAAATTTAGCCCTGAACAAGCTCGATTTCATTTTATACCCAAATTTCACTAAATAGACCTTGAATTTCATTTCATTTGGTACAGAGTTTTCAAGGTGTTACAACTTATCCTCCTTACAAAAATTTTTTCTTTCAAAATTTGCACATAGTTAAGGACTTCTATTGAAAAGGTATGGATACTTTGTCTTTATTTCGCTTTCTAGTTCCCAAGTGGTTTCTTCCACCCCGTGATGTTTCCACAACACTTTCACCAACTGAATGTCCTTCGCTCTTAGACTCTGTACCTTGTGGTCAAGGATTCTGACTGTTCTTTCCTCACAAGTAGCATCATCTTGCATAGTTATTTCCTTCCAATTGATGATGTGAAAGGGATCTGGTTCGTACTTTCTTATAACACGCTAGAGATAGGTTTAAGCTCAACCACAAGGCATGTTGAAATACTCATAAATACACTTTCATTGAGTTTAATTTTCAACAAGGTAATACAAGTGAATAAAGAAAAACTTCAAACTCTTTATTTATTCAAATAAAATAAAAAAATACATTATTGAATTCATATAATCAAAAGAAAGAGTACATAACTCCAAAATTTAAAACAAAAATTCAGCGAAAGTCTTTATTTAAAATTTGGGCAATATGCCCTTACATAGAAACTTTCTAAAAATAGACTTTCTAATTCCTTAACAAGCTTGATCATGCATATCAAATTTCTGAAATATAAAAGGAAGGGGTGAGCACATAGCCCAGTGGATCATTCATTAAACAACTAAGTTACTATTTCAAATCAATAGCACATCCAAATTCAAGCACATTCATGCATTAAGTGATCCAAGCAACTTTTTTGGTTATAGTTGACGTTAGGACTGAAAGGGTTTCTATTCCCTTGATGTTTTTAATTTAGATGCCCCTCTTTAGGATGAAAAGACAATTCTTTGTCACTTTTCATTTGATGTCACATACCAAGTATCCCTTAGTTGCGTCCCGCAACCACACACTCCAAGCATGTGTTAAGAACACCCATATGGGTCACTATGATAGTACATGGTTCTTATCTTCAATTTTTCATATTTAAGAATCATATAATCATAAAAGAAATTCAAAATGTAAATATCAGAATTTTAAAAAAACCAAGAAAGCATAAAAACATTACATAGCATGCTTGAACCATTGAATTAAATCCTAAACATGGATTCTAAGCATAGCATGCTCTCATGAGTGATTAAAACATAAAAACATGCTAAACTAAAATTAAAATATGATTAAACATGCTGAAAACTAGAATTCTAATAAGCATGAACATGCTAAAATTTTGAAAGAGCAAAGTAGAAGTCTAAGAAATCCCCTCCACCTTAATCTGAGTTTCTTTGTAGAATCCGGCAGAGGTTCCCCTTATTCACTACTTTCAAAACTTCAAGAACTTCTAATCACCAACAAAACTACTTCTAAGCATAGCATGCTCTCATGAGTGATTAAAACATAAAAACATGCTAAACTAAAATTAAAATATGATTAAACATGCTGAAAACTAGAATTCTAATAAGCATGAACATGCTAAAATTTTGAAAGAGCAAAGTAGAAGTCTAAGAAATCCCCTCCACCTTAATCTGAGTTTCTTTGTAGAATCCGGCAGAGGTTCCCCTTATTCACTACTTTCAAAACTTCAAGAACTTCTAATCACCAACAAAACTACTTCTACAAATCTCTAAAATACTAAAATAAGAATTTCTCACACAAGAGAGAAAAGAGAGTGAGAAGAGGTGCCAAGGAGAGGGCAAGAACAAGCAAAGAAGGAAGTGTTAACTCTTTGCTTTGGGATGAGATGAATGTGAGCAGGAGGGGGTATTTATAGGTGTTCATGAGCACTTAGGGGGCATCAAGGGCAGCTAAGGCACTCACCACGTTTGGGCGTGTTTCCAGACTCATAAGGGGATGGTTTGGGTGAGAAAGACAAGTGAGCTTGTGGGCCCACTAAAGCTTGCCAAATTCCCATAAACAAATATTTGATTCTCTATCTTATTTCTTATTTGATTTAAGGGAATATTTTCAGACTTTGATCCATTCTAATCTCAATTATGATGTCTCATATTAAGCCGGTTCATGGTTTAGAAACATTTCCTAGACAACACTTTGCTTGGTGATCACATATGCATGAAGTGGAAACTTTTCCTTCTTGGTGTCATGGAAGATATTTCTTTATGGAACTTCTAATTTTGGTTTGTGTGGCCAGCAAGGGATGGCTAGGGTTTGTAAGTGAGCGCCATTTATGTTTTAAAAACTTTTAATAAGGTTTGTCACATGTGTGCATACACCCACACACATGAACATGGGTGTAGACGTCCATGAGGGTGCATGGAATACTTGATCATTTTCTTTGGTACATAAGATCACTTTGCCTTGATTTCTAACCATGGTGATACCTCATATATGTGAGTGTGTTGAATTATTTACATGGTACATAAGATCACTTTGTATGGATTCAAATAATAGAAACATCCCATTGAGGTTGGGTAAGGTGAGGTTACACATGATCATGATGTTCTACCCATGTGTCTTGCACATGTTAGAGTGGTCATGACTTCACGGGTTCACAAAAATCAAATAAAAATTAATATATCCTTATTTACATGGGATTATGATTTATATCCTATAGTTTTGGAATCACATGAACCTAATGCACATTTTAAGGTATGGTTTGGCCCTAGGTAGTTTTCGTTCAAAAACTTTCCTTATTTAAGACCCACTGAGGTCACTAGGCAAACAAAAATCCAAAGCTTGGCCAATTGTTCTGATTTTTGGATATGTCATTCATTTTGTTAGTTCATGTCATTTAATTTCGTTTTCAGTCATTTCGATCCCCTAAAGTACCCTAAACGACAATTCCTTCTAATTTGGACCCCTGAAGGGCGTTTAACAAATAAAAACCTTAACCTCAACCAATTGTTCTAATTTTTGGATATGTTATCCTCTTAGTGGGTTCATGTCACCTTACTTCATTTCAAGTTGTCTTGGGTCCCTAAGGGGCACTAGATGAGAGTTTTGGAACCTACAAGATTTAGCCCTAAAATGAGCCCAATTTCATTTTGTACCCAAATTTCACTAAATAAATGATACATTTCATTTAATTGAGGACAAAGAATTTAGGGTATTACACAAGGAAAAAATTCCTTAATCAAAAAATGCCAAAATTAGAAGTGTTTCTACGTATGTTTGTGTGATGACCAAGCAAGAAACAAGCAAAGGAAAGTTGCTAAGTGCACAAATCTAATTCTATATGGACATCCCAACTGAATTAGAATAGAATCTAGACCCATTTTGTGTTCACACTTGGTTACAAAACAAAATTGTGCTCATATCTTTGAAATAGGAATCCTAGTGGGCTCACTTGCCCAAACCATTTAAAAACATCCTAGATTTGTATGGAAAGGTTCTCTTGTGATCTTGCCCAAAAAGTCCCCCTAGTGTTCTTGAAAATCTATATAAATGCCCCTAGTTGCTCTCATTCTTCTCATCCTAAAGAAAGAATTGAAATCCTCATCTTTGCTTGTTCTAGCCTTTTTCTTGGCAACCCCTTCTCACCTTCTTTGTTCTTGCTTTCAATTTTACTGAGCGTTTTGGAACCTACCAAATTTAGCCCTGAAATAAACCCAGTTTCATTTGGCACCCAAATTTCATTGAATTGACGATAAATTTCATTTGATTGAGTACAGAGAATTCAATTTATTACATTTCTCAACATGGATACATGGAATACATTATGAGCTGAAGTCATCTATGTTGGCAGGTCCAACACATAAGTGCATTCCCCGATCCTTCGAAGTATTTCAAAGGGTCCGATGAACCTAGGAGATAACTTCCCTTTGAATTTGAACCTCTTGATACCCTTTTGAGGACTAGTTCTTAGAAACACTTTTTCCCCGACTTAGAACTCTAATAGTCTTCTCCTCTTGTCAGCAGAGCTCTTCTGATGACTCTGTGTTGTGATTAGTCTCTTCTGTATCAACTTGACTTGGTTGTCCATTTCTTCTACGAAGTCTGGATTGGTCAATACGTGATCTTCGAGCTCTGCCCAATAAGTAGGCGATCTGTAGGGTCTTCCATAAAGAACCTCGAATGGAGCCATCTTAATGCTTGCCTGATAACTATCCTCTAAAATCTGGATAATTCTCTTAAACTATCCATCTGTCTGAGGATGAAATGTTGAATTCATGGTGTCGTACCCAACTCCTTCTATAGACTCTACCAGAACTGTGAAGTAAAGTGAGAGTCTCTGTCAGACACAATTGATTTAGGCATGCCATAAAACCTCACTATTTCCTTGACATAGAGTATTCCCAGCTTATGGACTTGGTCTATGGATCTGATTGGCAAAAAGTGAGCCACTTTGGTGAGACGATCCACAATAACCCAAATAGTGTCTTCTCCCTTCTGGTTCCTAGGCAAACCACTGACGAAGTCCATGGCAATGTTATCCTACTTCCATTCAGGGATAGGGAGTGGTTGTAATACTCCAAAGGGTTTTTAGTGTTCTGCTTTAACTTGTTGGCAAGTTAAGCACTTGGACACATGCTTAGCCACGTCTCTCTTCATTCCTTTCCATCAGTAAGTCTTTTTGAGGTTCTGGTGCATCTTGTCTCCTCTTGGATGCATCGTATATTTGGTTTGATGAGCCTCATCCATGATGACTTTCTTACCCTGCCCATTCTGAGGTACACAAATCCTCTCCACGAATCGTAGGGTATTCTCAATGTCTATCCTGAAATCAAGATGTCTACCTTGTTTAACACCTTCCATCAGTTTAGTGAACCACTTGTCTTGCCTTTGTTCCACCCTGATTTGTTCTATAAGGTCCAGTTGGCAAGACGTATTGTTGAGGTAGGCTTCCTCCTCAATAAGGTTCACTCCCAGTCTAAAGTCCTCAATCAGCTGGTACATCTAGCCATTTTCCTCTTCATGTTTGTGGAACTTTCTACTCAAGGCATCGGCCACTACGTTGGTTTTCCCTAGATGGTAGTGTAATTGGAAGTCATAATCTTTAAGAAACTCCATCCATCATCATAGCTTGAGGTTTAACTCATTCTATGTGTAGATATATTTCAGACTCTTGTGATCTAAAAATAGGTCGAACCTTTCACAATAAAGGTAATGTCTTCATATCTTTAGGGCTAACACTATGGCTGCTAATTCTAAGTTGTGAGTAGGATGATTTCTCTCATGGACCTCTAGTTGTCTCGAAGCATAAGCGATAGCTTGTTTTTCCTACATCATGACTGTGCCAAGTCCACTCAATGAGGCATCAATATAAAGGGTGTAAGTGACACCAGGAGTTTGAGTGGTTAACACAGGGTTCGTAGTTAATTTCTCCTTCAATTCTTAGAATGATTGTTCACACTTCTAATCCCATTTGAACTTAACTCCCATTCTGGTCAACTTGGTCATAGGTCCTGCCAACTTGAAGAAGTCTTAAATGAACCTTTTATAGTAGCCAGCCAATCCCAAGAAGCTTCTAATTTTTGTCACGGTCTTAGGCTGCTTCCAGTTCATGACTACTTCTACCTTTTTCGAGTCTACAGTAATACCTCCTGCTAATACAACACGACCCAAGAACTCGACCGTCTTCATCTAGAATTCGCACTTGCTATACTTAGCATATAGTTGGTTTCTCCTAAGGGTCGCCAACACGATCCTCAAGTGTTCTAGATGTTCAGCCTCAAACTTAGAGTAGATAAGGATGTCATCCACGAATACCACCACAAACTGGTCAAGGTATTGTCTGAACACTTGATTCATCAAATCCATGAAAGTCTCCAGGCATTGGTTAAACTAAAGGGTATAATGGTGAACTCAAATTGTCCATATTTGGTTATAAAGGTCATCTTGTGGGTATCTGACTCCCTGATCCTCAACTAATGATAACCCGACCTAAGATCAATCATAGAAAAATGAGTGGCTCCTCATAATTGATCAAATAGATCATCAATCCTTGGCAAAGGGTACTTATTCTTCATTATCACTTGAGCTTCCAATAATTGACTGTAACACCCCAACCCCTGTATCTTTAAGCATTGGACATGACCACCATTCTCTTGACAGTTGGCTAAACCAAACGACGGGCCGGGCCGGTTTTACATTTACAAGTACACAACTTGCATCACTTTCTATTTCAATTATTTCATGCCTTGATTGTATTTAACAGTACATAATTTAAATTTAAGAATTTAATGAGGCAATAGTACAAGAAATAACTGAAATTCATAAACTCAATTAATTAAATAAAATTGAGTACATAATTTGATCTTGAAGAAAAACTATTATAGCAGAAGATTCAAAACTTGGGCTATATGCTCTTACATAGATTTTAGAAACTTTCTAAATAAAAAGAACCTAACTAATATTCATGGTCTTCATATGATTCAATAACCTGAAAATTAGAAGGAAGGGATGAGCACATAGCCTAGTAGACCTTTCTAAACATTTAAGTCATTATTTCAATTCAAACAAACCAAGTATATCAAAAACTTTTATACATTAGGCGATTCAAACAATTTTTTTGTTTATGGTTGACATTCGGACCAAAAGAGTTTAATCTCTATGTTTCACATCGTTGGGAGAGAGAATCACTCTTGGAAACTCAAACCCAATATCTATGAAGTGGGATCACTCTTGGAAACCCAATTCAAAATCATCAAAGGTGAGCCGACAAGCCGGATCGAGGGTGGAACACACACAATGACACTATGCAATCCATCATCGCGCCGGTACGAGGATTGAATCATTATTTAATCTTTTCTTAGTGATAAAACACACAATATCGGATTAAACTATTGATGCAACATGTACATAACATGAACCATCAAATATTTATTCATGGCACAATTCAAGCATATCATGCATCATTATTCTTGATGTCTAAACATGCATAACATGTATATTCATGACACATCAAATAAATAAAGCATGCGTATTTAAAACATATATTCAATCATTCAACTTCAAAACATCATCATACATGCACGACTTATTCAAATTAAAATAAAGAAGTAAAAATTAGAAATCACTTCCACCTTAAATAAATCTCCTCTGGACACTTCTGAAATCCGGTAGAGTTTCGTTACTTCAAAGCTTTCAAACACTCAAGAACACTCAAGAACAGTTCAAGATCACTCAAGAACTGAGGGAATTTCCAAGAAGAAGTCTAGAGAGAGTCAAGAGGGACTAGTATGTTCTTGATTTGGGATAAAAACAATGTGAGCACTATGGGTCCTTTCTATAGAGTTTAAAATGGAATAAAATGGTAAGTTTTTGGTATTTTCCTTGTAGGAAACTTGCTAATTATTCAAATTTTCATGCCCACCAAGTATAGGAAAATAGCAAGTGTGTTTGAAAAATTTAGAAACACAATTTTCAGATTTTTAGGAATTTTTTTCGTTAATTTCTCGATTTTTAATCGGAGCATGAATTCTGGGTCGTTGATGATCCTCGATCGCATCAACGATTTGCGATCATCCAGAAATCATATCAGATCCAAATCGCTAGATTTCCTCGAGCACAACACATGATTCATGATTAACATGGCGCCTCAGATCTGGACCGTCGGATGTGCTTCGATTGCAGCACGACCGTTCGCAGTCAACGAAACTCACGTAGACCATTGATCAATCTCGAGTGCAGCACTGGATCTCTATCAGTCGAAAACGTTTCAAATCCAGACCATCTGATCTTCCTTGAGCGCAGCACCGTTCGCAATTAACTCATGCGGCTTTGATCTTCACCATTGGATGAACCTCGAGCGCAGCACTGATGATCATCACAACACGAGCATGGATCCTGGCCGTTGGATTGTCATCGATCGCAGTGTTTGGATCTCGGACGTGATTAACAAAACTCTTCTAGTCCATCCGATCTTCCTCGATCGTTGTATGTTCGTGATCAACGAATGCGATCTAGACCGTTAGATCAAGCAGATTCATTTTGGGTCGTTGGATTTCAATGATCTAGTGTTCCTGAGTGCTGGTTTGGCTTTGATCTCGTTCATTGGATTGTGCAGATTGATTTTGGACCATTGGATACAGTTTCTAATTATCAAAATAACCTTCTAAGGTTGTTATTATCTGAAATTTGCCAATTCTACACTTTCTAATTGATGTAAACATGGTTTATTGCACATGTCTTTCCATTTTATTAATTTTCTAATATTCCCTCCTTTCATTTCTTTAATATTGAATTTATTAGATATATTTTCTATTTCTTTAATATTTTTAATGCCAATAATTAAATAATCTACATTTTTCATTTCTTCATTTTCATATATTTTTTATTTACATATTCATTTCATTATTCATGTAATTGTAAATTGATACTTATATAATGTTATATTTATTTTAAATAAATATACGCATACTACATTTTTATTCAATTATGTAAATTTTTCTATATACATATTCCTAAAATATGTAGTATTTAACATTCATTTTGTTAACACACGTATTATTCACACACACATTAACCTATACATATATGTGTATATATATACGTTATTTCTATTCTTTATTTCTTAAGAAATGAAAGCAACTCTTTAAATTTCATAATTAATTCTACTAAATTGACATTTTTATTTAAATATCAAATTAAGGTTTTATTTGCCTACCCATAATTTGCACCCAAAAGATGTCTTAAAATCTTCGAAGTTGATTCACTTAACTTATTTTATTTAATTTCATTACACTTATTTATTTTTAATTATTTGACAAAATTCTGGAGTATTACATTGACACATAGTCTCATGTAACCATCTTTCTTTTTTACAAATAATATTGGAGCTTCCCAAGGTGATTTGCTTTGCCTAATGAACCCTTTCTCCCTGAGCTCATCTAGTTGGGCCTTTAACTCAACCAGTTCTATTGGCACCATTCTATATGGAGGTATGGCTATAGGGTTGGTTCCAAGATAAGGTTCAATTTTGAATTCTAACTCCTTAGTTGGTTGTAGTCTAGGTAATTCATCTGGGAACACATCCTCATACTCACTAACCATGGCTAGGTCTTGTGTTCTATTTAGGTCAGTTGACTCTTCTTCAGTGAGTTCTTGAACTCATTTGTCTGCCTTAGACAGTTCAACAATGCTAAGGTTGGAATCCTCGGTAGTTTTTGTATATCCCAGTTGATTTTGAAGGTCTCCCCAAAAGGTAGGGTTATGGTTACCCGTCTCTTAGGATAATCTATCTAGGCCTGATACTAGTCTAACTAGACCATCCCTAGGATTACATCATAGCCATAAAAAGGTAGGGTGCATCGGACAACTATTAAAATTTTATCCCCAAACCTTAGATCACAACTACACATTCTTTTTGAAGTCACAGTGGTCCCTATTGGTGTGGACACTTTTAAAGTCACAAGTAACTTTTTCGTCACAAGTTGTAACCTATCAGGTAATTGTTCAGACATAAAGGATTTTAAGGCACCCGAATCAAATAGCAATCTAATAGCAACATTAAACAATAGGAATGTATCTTCTACTACAGGGACCTGGTCTACCTGGGCTTCAACCGCAAACACTCTAGCCTGGTTCTAACCACGGCCCTGGTTCTGCCCCTGATTGGCATTTTGATTTTGAGGTTGGCTTGAGGATGACCTCTTCCCTGAGCATTCTGTGGTTGCTGCTGCTGGGGAGCCCGGGTTGGTGAAGTCGAGCAGTCTCTAGCAAGATGGCCCCTCTGTCTGCATAGGTATCACAACCCCAACCTCTTTGCCTGCTCCCTTGCCTCTTCCTTACCCTATCCCTGTTTCTGAGGGGCCTTACCATTCTTGTTTTTCTTTTGGACCCCTTGCTGGTCCTTCTCGCTCCTAGGCCACTTATTTGTTCCCCTCAACATTTATTCCCAGTTGAGTTTCTGCTCTAAAATCAGAGCCCATTCAGCTACCTCCTTGTAGGTTTGGAGGTCCAATGCCATAAGCACCTTTCGGATCTCAATCTTGAGACCCTGTGCAAAACTAATAGCCTTCATTTTTCCCTGATCATATCTGGAGAGAACTTGTCTAACTTTGCAAACTTCTTCTTGTTCTCCGTCATAGTCAGGTTTCTTTGGTTTAGCTTGACAAACTCATCTTGAAGCTTTCAAAGGGTTGCTTTAAGGAAAACCTTTCTGTAGAAGCCCTTCTTGAAAACCTCCCAGTTCATTGCATCAGTCTCAGTATCAGGGTCCAAATGCATCATTCTCCACCATCCCTGAGCCGATCCCTTGAAATGGTGTGTGGCTAGTGCCACTCGTCATGGGCCTACCACCTTTAATACATTCAACAATTCTTCCATCTCTTTTTACCAGTGGTATGCCTAGATGTAAGTCTCAATACCATCAAAAGATGGAAGGTTAAGATTTTGTAAATTTATCAGGAGCTTCATTTGTTTCAATGCTCCTGCTCCTCTTAGTTCCTCTGACGTTCTCACAGCATCGGTGCTGGTGGTGGAACCAGAATAGGTTCGGGTACCTGCAACTGTGGCGCCACCTGAGGGATCATTTGTAGTAAAGCCCTCATCAGTTGGTCCAGTACTCGTTAAGACATCTCAGTCATCATTGCCTCCAGCCTGGTCTCAATTCCAGCCAGCAATCCTTGTTTTCCCTGCTCGGCCTCATCCGAAGTGGTCAATCGAGTAGGGTGCATTCTTGTTCTAGCCATTTGCTATAAATCAAGCAAATCATCAATATTTGACAGACATTCATGCTATGATGATTCTAGGTTCATAGTTCTAGGTTCTTGATTCATTCAGTGGCCTAGAGGTTTTTCTTCTAGGTTCTTTTCATGCATGGGTATGCGATTTGGTTTCAAAGCAAATAAACATTACAGCATGTTTTTCAAACAATCATACGGTTAAGCTTGCACAACAAAGTTCCAAGCTTCAACCTAAGCTTCCAAGTTCAAGTGCCCCATCCCACACTACCCCTTCGACGTAGGCTTTTACCCAGAATAGAGCCTCACCCAAGCAATTTCACGAATTGCTCGATAACTATGGTTCCCGAGCCCATTATACCCAATTGCCCCATCCCAGTAAGCATTGAGAAACTTATTCTTCAATAGCTACCGATCATTTACCTCACTTGATCCATTATTCTTTGAGTCCAGACTTTCTCCATACCCCCGAAGTCCTATACATCCCATACTACATAGAAATCGAAAGATATAGAAGCTTCCTGGTCCCGTGTCATGATCAAACAGTTTTCTATTTTCACACAATGTTAGTTTCTAATCATGTCCTAGAGATTTATACTTTTAATCCATTGTGCATCTCATGGCTATGCTCGTTTCTATCTAAGGTCTATTATTTGGACCTATGGTTTGATCTAGTTAACTCACAACCTTCGTTTAGTTAGGATACCACCTTTAGCATCTTCAAATTTCTTGCCCTAATTTTCCAACCTTCTAATTTTCCTTTTATAGAAAGTGAGAGTGTTCTTCAACTCATACCACTTGTATAAGCTGGTGAGACAACCTCCAGATCAAACTGCAAAACAAAAGTCTACTTACAACCATGCTTTCTAAGGCAGGATAATCCACGTCCCTTTCAATGTTTAACTTTACTCGGGACAAAGCTTACCCACTATCAGCTCAATTTGTAGTTTTTGTATCCAAACAAAACATTTCAAAAAACATTTATTTCCCTTTTGAAAACACCTTCTAAAAATGTTTTTCAATTTCAAAATAGAAGGTAGGGCAATCAAAATTTCAATTTGACTCATTGTGAAACAATATTCAATTAGGGTTTCTAATTCTTGTTAATCAACTAATGATTGACTTTCTAATTCTAGCCCAAGGCACCTAAAGCCTAGGTTCTGATACCACCTTTGTAATATCCCGACCCCCGTATTCTTTTTATGAGTATTTGCACTTAACCATTGTTGAAATAGTTGACTTAACCATAAGGTGAGTTGGAACCGGTGTTACTTTACAAGTAATGCACACTTTCTAATTCCCATTATCCCATGCCTTAATGCAAAACAAAAGTACATAACCCAATTAAAATTAAATTGGATTACATTATACGAGATAAAGGAAATTCTAAATTTTTATTGATTCATAAAAATTTCATAACTTTCAACTTAAAACGATTACAGCAGAATTCATAATAAAACTGGGCAAACATGCCCTACATAGAATTTGCTAAATAAAATTAAAGGAGATATCCTGAGTTTTTGCATATTCAATTTCTCGAAAAATGTTAAAGGAAAGGTGAGCACTAAGCTCAGTGGATCTTAAACAACCATTTTCATATTCAAATCACTAACACATTCATAATTCAAACACTATCAAAAATTAGGTGTTTCAAGCATCAAAATTTTGTAAAGTTGTGACTTAGACCAAAAGAGTTTTTCAACCCTTGATGTTCTCAACTAAGTGATTCTTTAGAGTGAATATGACATTTCTTAGTCAATTTCATTGGACTTTGGACTTAGGGACTCTAACCCATCAACCAATCACTTAGGTATTACAAACCTTATGAACTAATCATAAGAAGAGAACACCCATAGCAACCATGCATCTACTATGATGGTACGTGGTTGGTATCACCATCTTCTCATCTTAAATCCCATATTCATGAAATATAAATAAAATTTCAGAGCATAAGAATAAATTGGAAATAAATTTTAGAATTTAATAAACTATAAAACAATTCACTTACTATTCAATATCATGCACCAAACTTTAGAATAATTCCTCAACATGATACTAACGAGAAATGAGCATCATAATGCATGATCTTGAATTGTAACACACCGGGTCCCACTACGTGACGATATTGTCCCCACTTAACCATAGACACACCGTAGGGGTTTTGCTCTTGGAGAGACTCAAAATCAAGCCACCCCCAAAAGGCTTCAACACTAGTGAACACCTGCGTATGCACTCATAGCCCAGTCTCAACTCTAAGGTCCAGCTGATGTGGGATTATTACAATCCACCCCCCTTGGAAGCCATCTCGCCCTAGAGGTGCATACCCATTACACTCAGAGGTGGCTCTGATATCATTTTGTAACACACCGGGTCCCACTACGTAATGATATTGTCCCTACTTAGCCACAGATACACTGTGGGGGTTTTTTTCCTAGAGAAACTCGAACTCGAGCCACCGCCAAAGGCCTCAGCACTAGTGAACACCCGCATATGCACTCATAGCCCAGTCCAACCGATGTGGGATTATTACAATCCACCCCCCTTGGAGGCCATCACGTCCTTGAGATGTACACCTGTTACACTCAAAGGCGGCTCTGATACCATTTTGTAGCACACTGGGTCCCACTACATGACGATATTGTCCCCACTTAGCCATAGACACACCGTGGGGGTTTTGTTCTCGGAGAGACTTGAACTCGAGCCACCCCCAAAAGGCCTCAGCACTAGTGAACACCCGCATATGCACTCATAGTCCAGTCTTAACTCTGAGGTCCAGCCGATGTGGGATTATTACATGAATGTTCATCAAAACTGAAACATACATAAATACTAAAAAATAAAAGTGAAAATGTACATCATGATTTTCAAAAAAAAATAACACATCACACAAGAAGGAACATGCTAATGGCTCAAATATGAAAAGAATGTTTAAGAAAAGCAACTTCCACATTAAGAGATGTTTTCCCCAAAAATTCTAGCAGAGGTTCCCTTTGCTTTAGCACTTCTGAATCTCAGTAAAACAACTCTCTACTTATCACTAAATACTGAAACTAAAAGTCTCTTACCTATGCACAGAAGAAAACAAGAAGAGAGGTGAAGAAGAAGAAGACGTTTGAGAGCACAATAAGAAGGAGTCTCTCTTGTTCTTGGATTGAGGAATTGTGTGCAACTTAGGGGGTTTATATAGATACTCATGAGCATATGGGACGTCCTTGGGCAGTTCTTGGGGAGAGAGGGAAGCTCTCAATGTTTGGGCAAGTTTCCAAACGTCTAGAGTGTGAAAGAGGTAAGTGAGTTTATGGATCACCAATCTTGCCTCTTTTCTTATGGCACCAAGGAATATTCTCTAGCATTTTTTGTAATTCAAGTTTCAAAGAATATCTTCATTCTAGAACCCTTCTAAATCTATTATGGACATTTCATAGTTGAGGAATATATTCTCTAAAAACTTTCTTATTTGGTTTTCTTACTTGCTTATCACACAAACACACACTTGGCAATTTTTTCCTATTTTCTTTCATGGATGTCTAGATATGGTGAGCACACTATCACAGCATTAGGGAAACCATATCATAGTCTTAGACACTAATCTAGGTTTGAGGTAACTTTCTGATTTGAGCTGGACCCATAGGTGGCACACCAAGTGGGCATATCTCCCAGATTTGGTGCCAAGGTGAGTAAAAAAGGGAGTTTTATATTTTGGTTTCCTTGCTATATACATGGGATGGCTAGGGTTTTTTTAGAGCATCAATTCAGATTTTAAACCTTTCTAATTATGTTAATTCACATGTGTGCACACACACGTGCATGGTTGGACTTGTTTTGTTTAGGTGAGGCATGGAGCACATGATCACTTAGCTTGGTGTATGGAATCATTCTTCATGGATTTCCAAATCCTAGGTGGGACGTCTCATATGGGTGGTATACTGAATCACTGGTGTGGTACATTGGATCATGTTTCATAGAATCAAATAAGGGAAGACGTCCCATGGTGGTTGATTAGGGTGGGGGTGCACCCGATCATGGCGTTCCACCATATGACTTGCACATGCTTTGAGTGATCATGCCTTTATGGGTTCACATGAATTTAATAAAATTTAATATCTCCCTAATCATTAGGAATTTAGGTGTATAAACTATAGTTTTGGAACCACTTGATCAAAACACAAATTTTAAGGTATAGTTTAGCCCAAGGTGATTTTCTTTAAAAACCTTCCTTATATAAAGCCCACTGAAGGTACTCACTCAAATCTTTGCCAATTGTCCCGATTTTTGGATATGTTCTGTATTTCGTTAGTTTATTCCATCCCATGAAATTTTGGGTAATTTTGAATCCTGAAGTACCCTAAATGCCACTTCTTTCCTAATTTAAACCCTTGAAGGGTGTTTGGCAAATTAGAGCCCTAATCTTGACCAATCGAGCTAATTTTCGAATATGTTGTTCAATTGGCCGATTCAAGTCACTTTGCTTCATTTCAGGTGATTTTGGATTCCTAAAGGTCACTAAATGAGAGTTTTAGAACCTGCCAAATTTAGCCCTAAAATGAGCTCGGTTTCATTTTGCACCCAAATTTCACTGAATAGACCTCGAATTTAGTTTCATTTGGTATAGAGTTTTTAGGGTATTACAAAAGGAGACGTCTTAGTGTGCATGGAAATTTGGTGTACATTATCATGGGCGTCTTAGAAACTTCTATTTTCTATCTTTCTTCTTTTCCCTCATGTGACATGCACATGCCTAGGGCATTTTAGAAATGCCACCATGGTTTGCTCACTACATGGGACATCATAGGGTATTTTAGGCCTTTTTCACATATTTTTGGATTCATATGAAATTAATAATAATTCAAACATTGTGTTTGGCTAGGGTTTTCATCATTTTCTTTCCTAATTCTCATTCCACTGAAGCATATTAGGCAAATGAACCTTGAATTGGCCAAATGAAATGAGTTCTAATGCCTAGATGTAAGATTTCGAAAATTCATATGAAATTTGAAAATTTATTTAGAGAATTATACAGAATTGAGGGATGAAAAATTTGGTAAGTCCTAGTTTAGACAAATAAGGAATAAAATCAATTTAACAGATTTTTAAGAGAAAATATATGAATGTATAATATGGGATATCATAGCCAAAAATACAAGGATATGTGCAATTTTTTCTGAAAACAAGATTAGAAAGTCAATTTGAATTAAAATTTGGCCAAAATCCGAAAATAGAACATGAAATTCGGCTAAAAAACATACAAAAATAACTTAAAATACATCCAACGGCTGCAAACCGTAGATCTACATCCAATTTCGTGATCCGACGGCCGCAAGACGATCCGCAGCAACGCCCGAGTGCATCGGATAACGAAGATCTAACGGACAAAGATGAACAGACGGCCGCAATCAAAGCCAAAAATTACGATCGTGATGACGCACGGTACGACTCCGCGCTCGTCGATTTCGACCCTCCGATTTGATTCGTTTGCGTATCTCGAGGACGATCTAAGGCACTGAATAATAGTCGAATAATAAAATACAAAAAAATGCAAAAATCAATGAAAAATTAGTCGAAAATACTAAAAAATCAAGATAAATACAAAAAATTGATTTTTAAATTTCAAAAAAATTCAAAAAATACTTATTTTTCGCTTAAAATTAGAAAATATGAAATTGTAGTGGATTTAAGTGTTTTACTCCAAGAAAAACTCAAAAGTTTCTATTTTTTCCCCTTTGAAAACCTATATAAACCCGCCTAGGCTCTCACTTCCCTCATTCCAAAAATAAGAGTTGAGATTTCCTCTTATTTTTTCTAAGCCCTCTTGTTGGCACCTATTCCCACCTTTCTTTCCTCTTACTTGTGTGTGAGAAGTGTTTCTTTTGGGTTGGAGAATTAAGTTGGGTGATCTTCGTTGGCACTAGTACGGGGAAAATTGCTGCAGAAATTTCTGAAGAAAGCATCACAAGGTGGAAGTGATTTCTAGAACACCCTTCTGTTCTTATTTAAATTTATGGCATACTCATTGTTTGTGTATTTTTCACTAAAATCAAAGATTTTCAATTTCAGTTTCAGAATTTTAAAAGTTTATTTCAGGTTTTCAATTTTGATTCATGTTTGAGCAATTATATCATTCATGCCATGTTAGTATCATGCTTAGGCTTTTAAATTAAAGTATGATGCATGTTTTATGAGTGTTTAATGAATTGATTGTGTATATTTTGAGTTTTAGTTTGATTTCATATTCTAAAACTTATTTTATGAGATCATGATATAAGCTAAGACAATGGTGATAATAACCACGTACCATCATAGTGGTCAAGGCGATGCTATGGATGTTATTTTCATATGAGTTAGGTCATATGGTTTTCAGACCTAAGTACTTGAGGGTCATGTACCATAGTACCTTGTGAGTCATCACGTGTAACGAGTTGATGCCAACACATGCCACTAATGGGTTGATGCCGAATGGGCCCTGTTTACTTAGTTAAGAGCATCAAGGGATTAAAGGCCTTTTTGGTTTGAGACTCGACTTGAACAAATTGTTGTTTGAAACACCTAATGATTGCAAGTGTTTGAATTATGATTGTGTTATGAGTTTGAATATGAAATATGGTTGTTCGAAAAGGATCCACTAGGCTATGTGCTCACTCCTTCCTTTCTTATTTTTTCAGGAACGTGAAATCTATGAAGCAGTTGAACATGGACAGTTCTTAGAAAGTTTTTACCTTATTATTTTTAAAATTTTTAAGGTCATGTTGCTCAAAGTTTAATACTTTTCTATTGAAAAGTATTTTGAAGTTTTTCGCTGTAATAATGAGTTTTTTTGAAAAGCTTAGTACTTTCAATTTTTTTCTATTATAAATAAAATAGTTTAAATTTCTTTATCTCTTTTAATTTGCCTTGATTTTATTAAAGTGAGAATTTTGTATTCTTGAATTTGTATACAAAAGGCACGAGATATTGAAAAAGTGAAGAACAGGTGTGTGTCACTTTTAAAGTAACACCGGCTCGACCCGCCAGTTGGTTAAGTCCACTATCAAGAGAATGGTGGTTATGTCCAATGCTTAAAGATATGGGGGTTGGGGTGTTACACTTGATCATTTAAGTCATTTCTTTCATTTCATTTCGTTCTGTTTTCTTAATTCTCACTCCCCTAAGAGATTTTTGAGCAAATGAATGTGCTAATCAATCCCAGAAATGAATTTTTTTATCATTTGGTCTCATTTATCATTTCATTTCATTTTGCACAAATTTTTTAGGGTATTACACTAAGAAGTGTGGTTCTCCTATTTTGTTGAATGGAAAGGATCCGAATGAGGGTATATGTAATACCCTGAAAACTCTGTACCAAATAAAACAAAATTCAAGGTCTATTCAATAAAATTTAGGTGCACAATGAAATCGAACTCGTTTCAAAGCTAAATTTGGCAAGTTCTAAAACTCTCATTTAGGAATCCAAAATAACCTGAAATGAAACAAAGTGACTTGAACTAGTCAATTGAACAACATATCTGAAATTCAACTCAATTGGTCATGATTAGGGCTCTCATTTTGCCAAAACACCTTTAGGGGTTTAAATTAGGAAAAAATGGAATTTAGGGTACTTCAAGGATTTGGAATGACCCAAAATTCTATGAGATGGCATAAACTAACAAGACACACCATATATCCAAAAATTGGGACAATTGGCCAAGATTCGGGTAAAGTACCTTCAATGGGCTCTAAATAAGGAAGGTTTCTAAGGAAAAACGTCTTGGGCCAAACTATACCTTAAAATTTGTGTCTTGATCATGTGGTTTCAAAACTATAGGTTATACACCTAAATTTGTAGTGGTTAGGGAGATATTAATTTTTTTTTAATTCATGTGAACCCATGAAGGCATGGCTGCCCAAATCATATGCAAGTCACATAGGTGGAACACCATGATCCTGTGCACCTCCACCCTACCCAATCACCTTGGGAACGTCTTCCCTAATTTGAACACATGTAAAATGATCTTATACACCACATTGATGATTCAATACACCCACAAGAGGCATCACCTATAGAAATCTATAAAAGGATGTTCTGTCACACCCCGACCCCCGGACCGGACGTCATGTCTGTCAATCTGAGGCCCTGTCGTCGGGCATCACGCGGCTCCAAGCTCAGCGCGTGGTCCGCCGAGGCACCGGGCGTGCGACTGTCATCATCAATCCGTACACAAACCTCTATACGCGAGGTTTGAATCATTTCTTAATTT
>JAJIYU010001613.1:0-34717 GCA_030144865.1 Tinospora cordifolia | reverse complement strand
TACTTGTCATTAGTTCGATCTGTAGGCTTGGTAGAAGCGCCAGTGACATAACTCCATAACTTTTTGCCTTTCAAAAAATTTTTCATAACATAATTCCAATATGAATAATTTTGTCCATCCAATCGCACACTAATAGATTGGAGAGAATCGTCTCGTTCACTAGCCATAATTGTAAAATAGATTTGAAACCCAAGTGGTCGATCAATAACCCAAGTGATGAATATTTGGGAATGATCGGTCAATAACCACCAAAGAAACAGCAAACTATAACCACAAACCAGCAGATTATAACCAAAGAAACAACAGAGCAATCGGCCAAAGAGGAGGCAAAGCAAGCCGATCACCAAAACATAACCAGAAGGGCGACGAACCAGAGACGACGGGATGCAGAACAGAAACGACGGGATGCAAACCAGAAAGAATGACGAGCAGCCCAGGAACAATGGTGAGCAAAACGACAATGAAGAAGCAGAAACCGAACAGCTGGAAGCAAATGAAGAGATTGCAGCAGAAGAGAAGGGATTGCAGCAGACCGTTGAAGAGGAAGAAGACCAAATAGCAGACCGTTGAACCAGCAGGCAGGGGACGTTGAACAAGCAGCAGAACGGTGGATAGCAGCAGCAAGGAACAAGCGATGTGCAGCACGATGCAGAGCAGTACGATGTAGAGCAGCACAGAACACGATGAGCACGAACCAGCAGGGGTAGCAACAAGACGAACAAAACCAGCAGAAACCAGTAAACAGCAGGGGAAGCAGCGGCGGTGAGGAAACCAACAGAAAACACTAGCAGAACCGACGGTGGAGCAAAACAGAGGTGCAAAACAGAGGTGAAAACCAGCAGCGACGGGCGAGCAAAACAGAGGTGCAGCGGTTGTGAGTGGCGAACCAGAACCAGAGGAGCACGATGAGCAACCAGAACCAAAAATAGTTGCACCGGTCAAGATCGCCGACAAAAATAGTTGCAGCGGTGATTCCAGAGATTAGTAGCAGAAATGCAATGAGCAGATTGATCAGAAATGCAATAGACAGGAAAGAAGCAGCAAGAAGAGATCCAACCAGAATTGTGAATAGTAGTGCAAGATTCAAGAGACCGTAGTATCGTAATACAGCGGGCGTACCCTCTCTGATACCATGATAGGAATGAATGAATGTATTTTTAGGGTTTTTATTAAGAATACAATACAATGACTAGACTGTGGCTTATATAGCCCTTACATATAGAATACCTAAACTACCATATATAACTAATAGGTCATTGAGAAATTTAATTTTTTCACTTGGAGAGGAATATTCTTAATTTGTATCACAAAAGCAACTCCTCCTTCATTGTGAAGACAAATACAGTGTTTATTATTCCACTAACACAATATTGCAATGATGTAAATTTATGTAAAGTATTAGATAATGTTTGATTTGGATATTGAAAGTTAGTTTTAAAAAGTATTTTATTTTCATTCTCTAAAATGGCTTACTTTTAAAAATTTTTATCAAAGAAAAGAAAGTAGTTTAAAATTTTGTTTATCAGAAAATGTGATTTAAATAAATCATATGTAAAATAACATGCAGCTTAAGTTTGATCCAGAAAATGTATTTTGGGCTTCCAAAATAGATAGTCCCACATCGAGAAATCGCTAAAACCAGTCTTAGTCGAGAAGGTACAAGAACTTCGTTGGAACCACCGAAAGAACTTGCCTTAAACTAATGAGTAAGGAAAACAAAGCGAGCGGTGGGAGCCGCTCGCGGCGCAACCCATTTCGTGCGCAAGAATTTATGGAGGGGTTATAGGCTGGCCGAGCGTTGACGCTGCTTACTTTTGCAGAACTCGCTCGATGGCGGGCCTCCCAAACCCACCAATTCGTAGTCATTGAAAGATTTGATGATATCTTCGACATATGTGTCTGTACTGTTATACCCTCAGAGTGACGAAAACTTGAAGAGGAAATGAAAGATAAAAGTAAACTAGAAATTCGAATGCCTGCTTGAACTAAAAGGAAACGGATGACTTAGTAGGTTAGAAATCCGAATGAATGCGCTGTTCAAGACCAAACGCCTGGCTAGAATTTAGGGGTTACCGAAATGCCTACTTTGAAGTCACTGGAGCTGGAGTTTCCTATTATAGATTCCAGTTTTCAGCGGTTCTGTGCCTCTAATGGCGTTTTATCAGGTCCGTCTGCCTTCTCTATTTTTATTTTATTTTGAGTCACTGAATGTTTTTAAGGAGTTTTAATAAGCATAATGTTCGATAATGCATATGGGCGTGTCAATTGATTGATTTGACATTGGGATTTCAGAGTTTTCTTGGTGTTGAATCATTAATGATTTTACTTGTTAAGCACCATTTTGTTGCCATTGAGCTTCCTTCTTGGTAATGGAACGGGAAATGTGGAACATGAACTGTGGCATTGAGGATCAACAATCTGAACTTGTTAGGGTAAAATAAGTTAATGGCCTACCAGCGACTCCATGTGCACTGGTAAACTCAATTGCGAGAGGAATTGCATGTTTCAACATTTGTTTGTAGCTTGTAACCATGAGAATTTGACTCATTTTTCATGATATAATGCTATTATGAAGCAAATATTTAGTCTTTTTCTGTCTTTTTTTTTCCTATTTTTTTTTTCCAGTGGAAGATTTTCTTCTTTGTGATGTCTATGTACTAGTCGCTTTAGCTGAAGATGAGCCCAATTCAGAGGAACTGAAACAGGTAAATGTTTCTGCTGTTAATTTTTTTTTATTCAACTTGGATGGATTCTATTTTGATTAGCATTTCTTTGTGATTTGTAGGGAATCACTCAAGTTCTTGAAATTATAGATGCTCTACATCAGCCATGGTTAAATGGTACGGAGTTGTTGGAAGATGCTCAGCAAAATAAGTATGTTTTATCTACTGGATGTGAAGAGTATGTATTCTAAGCCCATTTGATTACTTGCATACTAACTTAAGAAAAGCTTTGCATGACATTCCTTGTCTTTGAGTTAGAATTGATTTTCTTTTAAAAGGTGGATTATGTGAGGGACAGTTGACAGAATTGGCAGGGCAATCATCTTCTGGCAAAACACAGGTATTTTTTAATGCTTGGTGAATGGTCGATAGTATTGATTCTCATGTTCTTTTCCCACTAGCTTAGAGTATAGAATAGTCCTCTAATGTATATATCTCTTGACATATATCTTGACGGACTTTGTCTAATGGTTGTACTGCACCTTCACATTCAGATTTGTCTACTAGCTGCTTCAAGTGCTGCTTACAAGTACATGGCTTCTGTTGTGTTCTTTGACACTTGCAACTCCTTTTCACCCAGACGCATTGCTTATTTCATTAATCAAGTACTGAATCCTACTGTTCAACAGGTTAGATGTGTTCTTACACTAATTCTTTTTTGTGCTTTGTGTGCTGAGTCGTCCTCTCTCTCTCTCTCTCTCACACACACACACTCTGTCTCTTTCTCTCCCTAATTCAGTCTTTTAAGGATACTGATGATATTGCCATCTCTAAACAAAGTCTCATTTCTTTTTCTTGTAATTCTGATCAGCCAGAGGACCTCTTTTGTATAGCATAAGCTTGTGAGAAATAGTGTGCTACTATTGTTTGGGTACAATATTGAATGAGAGATTAATGTCTTATCTTTGATATTGACATCATTAGATCTTGCTGATGGAATCACCTCCTTAGGTGGTTCCTGTTTCTGCGACTGTAGGCCATGCTATCCTTTTAGAAGATATGGTGTAAAATATAGTACGAAAATTAGTTGAAGTTGAGTGAAATTAGCCAAATTAATTCGATAATTTAGACTATTGAAGCAAGTTCACCGGTAAATGTAAATTACAAAATTTCATCGAAATCTTTGAAAAAAATTATTGAAGTTCACATAATATTGAAGTTTCGACAATTTTCGTAGAAAAAATGCATAAAAGCTGTAAAAAAAGAAAAGAGAGTCATCTATTGTAATCGATAGAGAAGATCAAATACGCTTGCGCTTGTAGCTACTAGCAAGCCAACGATCAATCGATCGAGGGTTTATGTTTGCAAGACTATTAGGGTTTAACAACAAATTTCTCTCTTTTTTTTTTTTTTTCTTTTTTTTAATATCAATTCTAAGTTAACAGGCGCAATGTGCATTAAACATTGTTAATGTTAAAACACACGTTAGAAACCATTATATGTATACTTTTATGTGTAAAATATACTTATTTTTAAGTTTTTATTATTTTTAATAGAAATTATGTATATTTTAGCATTTACATAATATTTTTAAAACTTTTCTAAGTTGACAAATTTTTACAAAAATTCTTTTGAATTTTTCAAACACTTTGAATTAATTCTAATTTTAAAAGGTCAAAGTTTGAGGTGAAGTTAAATTTTCGTTCCTTGGTGTAAAAGATGAATGGAAAGTTTAAGATTTTCATTCTTAAGGAACTTTTTGTCTAAATTAGTTATTTCTCTTTGTTGAGTGTTTGGCAATCTCTTCTTTTGCTTCATATAACTTTTTCAAGCCAAAATAGAGGAGAGTTACGTTACTGGGTTTTTCTTAGGAAGTGGAAAGAAGGAGCAAAAATAACAGTTAGGTCAATGTTTTAACTTATAAAGATCTAATGCCAACATAAGATATGCATTGCCTATTTGCCTTCATGCCTTGTTGTCATTCAAATGCAGATTTCAGATATTCGTGATAACTGATAACCGTGTTTTGTCAAAATGTTTTAACTTCTTAGGATCTAATGCCAACATAAGAATATGACATTCCCTTGGTTGCACACAAATGCAGATACTATTTCAGATGGATATAGTGATAACCATGTTGTGTCATCTCCCATCCACATTTTTCTTAGTTTATTTTCAACATTGATTAGTAGGAGCCAAAATTCAAAGAATCAATTTCTATTTCTTTCTTATCATGTAAGATAACTCTCGGTGCAATAAAGAAGTTGTTTCATTGTGACTTGGAGGTCACTAGTGTAATAACAATCTCGTTCTAGGATACACCCTTGCTTATAAACTCTTCACTAGACCTTCAATTGGCAGAATTCTCATGCTTTTGTATGCGTTTTTAGTATTCTTTTTCCTGCTTTTACTACTAATTTTGTTTATTTCTTAAATGTGTAAGCGGTTTTCATTATGCTTTTAAATTGAGGAGGCATAAAATTTAAGTAATTTGTGTCCGTCTATATGCTTCAAATTGTTTTGAAAGAAAACGTCACATACAAAATTTAAATCACAAATATATTATAATGTCAACAATAAAATGAACAAAATGAGGACAAGACGCTCTCAAATGGGAGTACATCAATTAGCGCCTGAAAAAGAAAATCTCATTCCTTAATCTATTTGGCACCATTATGCTTAAATGTAGTCAAGAAGCATCCACAATCAGATTCTATAATTAGCATTTCTCACAAACCCATCATCAAAAAAGACTTTCAGTAGTTCTATTGTTCCTTTCCTGCAATGAAGACCAACCTAATGCCAAGATTCATTTCCAAATCCTCTTGTTCAAGGGAGCACCATGGGTAGCATTGCATCCACTTCTCTCTAGAAACTCATATATAAAAAGAACGTGTCAACTATTCTTCACATTTTTGTGAATGGTAAACCATAATGGGAACTCACGTTACAACATGTTAATCCTTTCATTCATCTTAGATATTATTTAAAACTGATTGAGTATATAATTAATTGTCAAATGTTATGTCTTTGGCTATTGAACTTAATAAACTCTTATAAATGTAACAAATAAAATAGAAATCATAGGGGCCTTTAATAGGGAGTTCCAAGAAGGTTTTAACAGATAAAATGCTAGTTACAGCTAGAATCATTTGCCTAAAAATTTAAGCTCTCTTCCCAATATTATTAATGATTATGATTAGTCTGGCCTCTTTGGTTGGCTTTGGGCCCAAATAGAGAATTATTATATGGGTCAAAATTTGACTTCAATCCTAAATTTCTCCTATTTAATATTAATAATTAATTTTGAGGAACCAATTCAAGGTGAAGTTACAAAGTCTGTAGACTTTTTCCTGAGATGGTGAAATTATTCACAAATATTCTTTGAAATGCTAAAATAAACATTAATTCCCTATGAGACTGGCATATTAATATATAGGCCTAATGGGTGCTATCTCATCAAGAACAGTGTTGTTGGAGCAGAATGGTTTTTGTCTTGTATGCTTCTATGTCGACGTGTGAATTCAATGTTGGGTTAACATTTTTAACGTGTACAATAGATTTATGATGAATGTAATATGTATCTAAATCAAGTCTTGGGATTATATTCGCTAACCATTTTGGCATGTGTACTACTATCTTAGATTTTAACCATTTATGTTTAAGTTTTCAATAGCATAAGTTTGTACCCTTAGTTGTCTACATTTAGGTTGTCATGTACTCTTAAGTAAATATAGTTAAGGAATGTACTGGTGTGTAATTGTGAATGATGCTTGATAATTATAATAATTTATTTTGAAAATAGTTTAATCATTGTCTTCGTTAGGTACTGTTTAACCAATTTTAAGTTGTTGAAGGGTTCCAATAATGTTACATCATTTGTTCTGTCCATGCTTTAGAATTGCAGTTAAAATTTTATTTATGATTTAAGAAAAACTTAACAACTTTTGGTTAATTAAAATTCTTTGGCCATATTGTTAGGCGTCAAAATTAGAAAGAAATTGTTAGGTCTGTAGGACGATGTAATTGATTGAGGTGCAAAAGTACTACTATCTTTAAGTGAATTTTGCCTCTATTTAACTTCACAATTTGGTACATCTTCACTGTCCAAGGTACAACAATCATTCCAACCTAAAGGAGCTTTTCAATTGAATTGTCAAGGCAAACATGATTTATGGTATGCTAGAATTCAACGCAACAAAAGTGGATCAGTAAATTAGAGAAGACAATTTCATGAAAATTGATGGTTAAACGATGGTGAAAACCATTTCTTTTCCTGAAAAAAAAAACAAAATACATTGTACTATAGTAATCATTATGTGCATATTGAGGATCAATGGTCCATCTACATTTGTTGGATATAGTACAAATGAGTTTCTGCCCTTCCAATCATTCCCCAACCTGTCACCTGTTGTTAGTCGAGGTGTAACAACCCATAAGAAGGCCAATAGGAAGGAAGTTTTCTCACATCTTGTTGCCTTCCTTTGAAACTAATCATGTGACTAGAAAATGTCATAACCCTTTGGGCTCCAATAAGTCTTTCGTTGTCCTTATACGTGTTTGCCCTTTGAGCATAGTTTGGGTGTGTTTGGCAAACGTTTCCATTTTAAGATGCTTTGCTGTTTTCTTTTGGGTCCGTTTTGGAACACTACGTTCCTAGAATATCAAATGCTAGGTCTGCCCTCTGACAAAAGGTTAGATATATTTGGCAAACTCTTCCATTGAAAGATACTTTGCAATTTGTCCTAAATCTATTTTAGAACAGTACATTTCTAGACTATTTGTTGTTATATTTGGTGCATTCCTAGAACATTGGTTGGTAGGTCTGACCAAAGGTTGGATGTGTTTGGCAAACTTTTCATTGAAAGATGCTATGCTATTTGTCCAAAATCTATTTCAAAACACTGTATTTGTAGATTATTGGTTGCTACATTTGCTGCCTTTCTTATGTATACAACCACCTACTCAGTGAGATGTACCAATGTCTGAGTTGCACCATAGCATATCTATGCCATTAAGCTTGCCATGAGCAATAGTCCATCCTAAAACTCTAGCCTTATATGTTGTGTGCACTTTCTAAGTGAAGGTATATGGAAATTGTGTTGGGAGGGTTGGACTGTAGCTTACATTTTGGGAGAAAGATTGCAATGTGAAAGTATTTGGATGAGAGATTGTGATGGGAAGTACCTGAACTATACAAGATCCAAACCATTCATCCCTCCCACCCAATGGAAAACTGCTCTCAAGGACCTAGCCTCTCTCTCAGTCTGGTCCTATATAGGGAAAGATTCCATGAAACACCTCACCTTCATTAGTAGAGGCAAAGGTTGAGATGATATGGTTATATTTGGATGATAGTCTATGCATATTTAACAATGGATTGAAGTATCTGGTTTTCTACCATTAATACAATTTATTTAAAAAAAAAGGGATGGAAACTATTTTTAGATAGATGTAGGAGCACTTCTACAATAATATAGATGGAACCCTGTTGCATAGATGCATCTTGTTGAGTTTGAAAACTTAAGTGAAAAGGTTGAAACATGATTAAAAAAAAACAGGTTTTATTTAAATTATTAAAAGCAATTTGCATCTCTTTGGCGCGGTGTATCTTTTATGTGTCACGCTCAATTAACTTCTTTTAGGAATGATTGGTTTGTAACCCATGGGCATTAGAGGCATGTGTGGGTTCCCCTACTTCCTCTCTAGATTTCAAGTTGTTGAAGGGATACATGTAGGATCCATGTTTGAGTTCTCAATGTGAAACTATTGGTAAGCATTGAGTTTTCTCATTTACTATATTTTCTGGCAAAAATATAAAAATATTGTTGTTTAATATTTTAAATAAATAAAACTTAAAGCATTAAATTTGTGTTTTGGGAGGTAGAGGTAATGATGTTATTATATATTAATGTTGTATTTGACCTAAAATGATGGTAGAAAAAAAAAAGAATATAGAAGAGTAAGAAATGAAACTAGAATCAAGTTACAGTAATTCTTAAAATGAACTCAATATTTTGTATTCAAAACTTATTTTAATAAGTTGGAGGGCAAAGAACTCCCGCCTCAAAAATCGGAAGTGGGGATGGTGTCATTGTTGATGAAGGATGAAGCTTAAGGTGATTATTATTTTTGTACAAGACTGTATGAAGTTTGGAAGGAGACCCATTGATTGGTTTGCTATCTCGTGGACGATTCAAACTCACTTGAATACCATTTGATGAAGAGGAAGTTAGGTATGCGATATTCAATTTTTTTCCCTTTAAAGCGTTGGACCGATGTTATGAAGGTGGGAGGACTTTTATGAGAAGATGTCTTTAACAAAAGACAAACGAAATGTATATTCGTCTTATTCCAAAGGAGGTGAATTTTGTAAAGGCCTCAAACAATAGGCCAATTAGTATAATGACAAGACTTTATGAAAACCATTGCAAAGTTCTTGGTAAATAGTCTTTCATGCATCCTACACACTACCAGTAACACTTCTGAATTTGCTTTTGTTACTGATAGATAAAATTTGCATAGGGTCTTGTCGATTGTTGCTAATTTAAGTAGTGGAGAGTTATGGAACATCGAAGAAGTACGGGATGGTCTTCAAGGGCCATTTTACAAAGTTATATGATATTGTTGATTGAGAGTTTTTGGATTATGTCCTTCTCAAGACAGTTATGGGGGATAAATGGAGAAGATGGATTCATTATTGTACCAATCCATGAACTTCTTGGTTGTTATCAATGGAAGGCCTGGAGACAAATTTATGGCTACTGGAGGATTATGTCAAGAAAATCCTTTATCTCCTTTCCTATTTACTATTGTGGTTGATGACTTGAGTTGCTTGGTTCAAAAAGCTTGCCAACATTTTGTGGATAGATGTCTCTTTGTTGGTAAGGATAGGGTAAAAGACTTGAAAGTCTTCCATCTTCAATATGTAGATGATACCCTCTTCCGTTTGGAGGGTGGGGAAGAAAATGACTCTATTTTGACTGAAGGCCTTCATTGCTACTGTAAATTGTCTAGCTTGCAATTTAATAAGCAAAAAATCCAATTAATGGGGCATCAACACGAGTCAGTATGTCATTGGTGCTATGGCTAGAAGAATTGGTCATGATAGTGGTAGTTGGTCCTAATCCGACCTTGACCTTCCTTTGGGAAGCAACTTATCAAAAAATATTTCTGGGATCTTGTTATTTGAGAGGTGGAGAAAAGGCTTAATTGGTAGGGAGGTTCTTTCATAAAGAGGGGATCGCCTTTTAGTAGTTCTCCTATCACCATCTAATCGACTTAATTCACTCAATTCTTATACATCTACATAAAAATTTATAATATTTAAGGCTACCAACAATACCCATCTTATTTTTCTAAACAAACTATTCCCTTTTTTGTTTGTTTATTTATTTAGCTTGCTTTCTTGTTTATTCATTTTTTTTGTTTTCTTATTTATTCATTTATTCTATGTTTTGTTTATTTACTTATGCTTCATTTCTTAAAATTTAGATATTGTTTTTAATATCAAAAATTTTAAAATTACAAAAAAGCATTTTTAAAAAAAAATTTCTTATTTATTTACTGTATTTCTAAAAGTAAATAAATAAAGAAATGAAAAAAAATATGCTTTTTTAAAATTTTGGATATAAAAAACTATTCTAATTTTTTTTTAAATGAACCTTGAAAATGAAATAATGAAAAACAAAATAAATAAATACATAATGAAACATTAATAATAAATAAACAAAAAAATTGGTATGATTTATGTGGAAGAATGAGAATGACATACTTAGTATCTTTATATATGTTGTAAAATAATAATAAATTTTATGCGGGTGCACAAGAACGTGAGTGAACCAAGCCAATTAGTGGGTGGGAGGAGAACCACTTGTCCCATTATTCTCGTCAATTAGTGTTGCAAACCATTCCGTGCTACTCTTTGTCTCTTTTAGGGATCCAAAGAGAGGTCATGCAAATTGGACTGGCCTATGAGATCCTTCTTTTGGAAAGGAGCAGATGCTGGGAGGCGATTCCTTCTTGTCAGTTGGAAAAATGTGCAAAGATCTCAACTTCAGGATAGGCTTGCTTTGACAACATTAAGTTAGAGAATAAGGCACTTGGTGCTAAATGGTTATGGCAATTTATGAAGGGGAGGGATGTGCAACATACCAAAGTCATTTGCAGCAAAGTTATTTCTACCAACAATGGAAGGAGATCTGGGAATGCTTGGCATGCCTCTGAATGGAAGGAAATGTGGGACACTTTGTGTGCTTCTTATGTAGCCCATGGATATTTATATCCAGCTCTTATCGTATTTCTCTCCCTGACATCAGTCCTAAAGTTTATAATGGTCGAACTATCAGATTCTGGGAGATAACTGGTATGGTAGTAACCCCTTCACCTCCCTAACCTTTTCTGTCTATCTAATACGACTAATAAACCTATTGCTCACTTCATTTCCCAGTGCGCATTCACCCTAACCAAGTACCTTCTTGGAGCTGCATTTCCTCAGATCTCTTGCCATCAGAGAAGAAGCTGAAATTTCTCATCTACTAGCCATTCTTGACCTTGTAAGACTTTCCCCTTCTATTGAAGATTGCTTTCAGTAATTGCTGGCTACTCATGCAAGTCCTTCAACTACCCTATGGATTCTCAGGATCCCTTACCCATGTCTTTTAAGTCATCACATCTGGAAGGTGCAAATTCCAATAAAAATTCAAGTTTTTTGGTTGGCTTGTTACTTGAACGGGCTATCTACTCGGGATATGGTGCATAGTGCATGCCTCCCTATTGCATTTTCCCCCTTTTGCATAGTGTCTTCAAGAGTATGAGAATGTGGACCATCTACTTTTTCACTGTGCTTTTACCATTCAGGTTTGGGTAGCAGGAAGATTTTTTTCCAGGCAAGTTAATTGGCCCTTTTACTTGACAGAACTGCCTCACTTCCTGTCATGCAACAGGTGAAACCATTAGATGTTAGGCGAGCAGTTGAATATCTCCTTTGTAGACCTCTAGTCTGTCTTGTTTGAGATAAATGACAGGATTCTTAATAGAGTATCAAGCAGCATTGCAGATATTTGAGAATCTTCCAAATTTTTGTTGCAAGTTGGATCAGTTCTCAAATAGGTGGAGGCTCCACTTTCTCTGAGTGGTAATGGAACTGAGAGGCAGTTGTGTATGTTTTAAGGTACGGTGTTTGCTCTTTGATATGGTGATCTGTTATTATCCTTTTTGCTTATTATACCTGAGCTTTATTTATGCTCCTTTTGTATTTGCCTTTTTACTCATTAATAATTCTATCTTTGTCTATTCTCCCAAACAATGAACCTGTGTGTTTTTTTAGTTAATTTTAGTCTTTTGAGTTTTGTTTTTTGATTGAAAAATTGAAAAAGCTCTTTTTATTTTTTCACTTTTTCAATCTGTCTTCAGTTCTAAAAGACAAGTAATGATAATAATATCTAAGAAGCAACTCACATATATATAATGCTAGGTGACTTCGAGGTTACTGGCTCTAGATATTTGGGGTGTACAATCATGAAGATGGTCATGTTACTTGGTTTTTGACTATCAGCAAGTTTTTTTTTCTTTTAATGTAGTGGATGAAAAAAATGTTGCTTTGATACGTGTAATGTTTTTTATGTAACATTGATATGCGGTTTTCTTCTTTTTATTTATTCAAATTTGTAGGTTAAACATGGAAGTCTTGAAAGGATAATGAGCAACATTTTCTGCAAGTCGGTGTTTGACATCTTTGGACTGTTAGATGCACTGGCTCAACTGCAAGTGAAATTGAGATCTCAGGTTCTTATCTGACTGGACCATTCTGTGGATGTCTTTGAAATGAATGTTATTATGGTATCTTGGGATGCTTTTATTTGTTATTTTTTTTTTCCAGCTAAAGATGGCAGACATTAAGGTACGACTTCTTGTAATTGATTCAATTTCGTCTCTCATAGCGCCAGTCCTTGGGGGTAGTGGGGCACATGGTATGTTATTTTGAAGGTGTAGAATAGTTCCATAATTCCTTTTATTTACCATCTATTTTGAATCCGAATATCTTTTACACTTGAAATCATATATGTTTGTGTTTCTTGCTGTGTGGAAGATACCTCTTGCCTACTTCAATTACGTTAGCATGGACTTCCTGTTCCATGGTGTGTGTGTGTTTTTTTTAACTATTATTTATCTCAAGTCTCAATGCCATATTAAATTGTACTATTGAGATCTAGTGAGGTCCTGGTGTGTGTGTGTGTGTGTGTGTGTGTGTGTGTGTCTGTGTTTGTGTTTGGATGGGAAATATATATATGTGTGTGTGTGTGTGTGTGTGTGTGTGTGTGTGTGTGTGTGTGTGTGTGTATAATATTATATCACATATAATATTAGATAAGCAACATTTTTGTGTTTTTTTTTAACTAGACAATATTTATTCATTTTTAGTTTGTTAGCAATTCTGTGATTAGATGGTGATATGTGTGTAGAATCAAAACAACTTGCGCCTTGTTTTTCCTCCATCATTGTTTTGTGGTTATACCTATTATAGTCTTCACATTAAACTTGGGGGATGTTGGCTCCTCCCTTTGATAGCCTTGCTTTGGACTTGAATGCCATGTTTAAATTCCGCATCGGTTACTTAGGCTTTTTATGAGGTCAGCATGAAGCAAGTTCAATTTTGGACCCATTATCAAGCATGTTTATTGGAAATTCAACCACTTGAAAGTGTTATAGTTGTATATTTGGGTGGGCAATGGTGCTGACTGTGATTCTTATATGTTATTTGTTCTAGCATGCATTGGAAATTGAATGTGAACAACCTTCTGAAGTGTTTGTATATGTAGCACATACTAGTGTTACCCGGATTCTTTACTTTAGGCTGATGTGCCAGTGCAAGACACTTCATCAAACACAGGTATGGTATATGTATTTGATGCTTCAGATTTTAAAATGTGCAAAAATAAAAAATGAAATAAGATAACAATTAATAGGTGACATTCACTTAACTGGGAGAGTAAGGTGAACAATAAATGAGAGAAATTTAGGAAAAAATAAGGAAAGAATAACATATAATATACACGAAGTTTCTGTATCCTAGAATTTGAAAATGAACAAATTGGACTTATTGATATGTACTTGTATTCGACAACCACACCTGAGTCGAGGAATGCTTGTGACTTATAATTTTTTTTTCAATGACCAAGAGGTTGTGTGGCTGTTGTTTGGGATAGATTGTTCCCATGGGCTCTACTTGGGATAGTGCAATAGAGGTTTTTCCTTGGGGGTGTGGTTAAGGGGATTTGCTCCCATTATGGAAAGCTTGGAGTTAATACTTGTCTTTTTTTGGCATCTGTAAATTGTAAATTTTTAAAGTGTATATATATATATATATATATTCTGAATACAACATGTTTCTAGTTTCTTGTCAAAAAAAAAAAAAAAAAAAAAAAGAAAGAAAAAACATGCATATTGAAATGCTTTCTTGGTGGAGCCCTTATTGAATTGAACTTGACTATAAGGTTGGTGGCATAGAGGGGCTCTTCATTGGAGCTTAGTGCTTGGAGCCTCTATGTTGTTGGAGTTTGGTGACCTTTCTAATTCCTTTAAATGAGGAAATTTTATTTTATTTCTCACATAGTTGGGCCATGGATATGATCCTTAGAATTTTGGCCCTAATGCTTAAGATTGCTGATTTTGGATTCTTTTGAAAGAGGAAATTTTATCTTTTCTCTCACATATTAGAGTTAGGGATATGAAGCTTTATAATTTTGGGTTTGGTGCTTTGGATGCAAAAAAAAAAAAAATCTGTTTTTTTAAATGTGGATTCCATGAATTAACTGCTTGGTTGAATTGTTTTCAAAGAGCTAAAAAAACTTTTTTTCCTACTAGAATTTAATTTTGTGAGAAAAATTAGTTTCTTTCATTTTTTAATCTTTTTTCTTAAATTTTCTGAAAAGATCTTTGTTGTCAAAAATTGTTTATATACCAAGCTTGCCTCAAGTTTGAAGAGATTCAGGAAAGAAAAGATGGACTGACTGAAGAAAGGGTTTTTCATCTTTGTTTTATCTTAAATGCATTTATCTATGATACTAAATTTCTTCACTGTTCCAACCCTGCCAAGAAATATGTTTCATTACTTTGCTAGAGCCATTTGTGTGCTGATCCTGAGAACACTTCATTTGTATTGCCAGTCTCATTGCCAATTGTTGGCTTTTTTCAAAGACTAACAAGATTGCAACTTCAACATGCTTGTTGGGGATACTTGTCTCATTTCTTCAAAGAAGCCATTTGAGATCAACTTGTTTCATTGATCTTTCTTCTTCTTCTTCTTTGAGGTGGACTGGGGGTTAAGAGATAGCTAAAAACATTAAAAGAAATACATATTAAATGCAATTTAATATAAAATTGGAGTCTAAGAAATAGAAACCAATATGAACTTTATTGGGGATTGATATCCATTTGCAAACCAATTTGATCATTATAGATTGATCCAATATTGACGCTATACAATCCAGTCTTATGATATTTGAAATGTGTATTCAAATCTTCCAAAGAATGTATAAAAAATATATGGATGCAATAGAATCCATACATTCCAGTCTTTCAACTGTAATTACCATTTACCTAATTACGCATGGCATTATGATATTTGAAATGTGTATCCAAATATTGAAAAGAATTTAAAAGGTATATTGATGCAATACAATCCAGTGCAATCTAGTCTTTCAATTCTAATTACCATTTACCTAATCATGGCTTTATGATATTTGAAATGTGTATCCAAATTTTCCAAAGAATTTAAAAGGTATATTTGTCAAACAAAATCTGATTTTGTTGAAACATAAAACTTGTAATCACAAAGGAAATTTGATTTACCCCCAAAAATACATGAATAATGATAATATGGAATCGCACGGCAACAAACATTTTTTCTAGAATGTTGATGGGAAGTGGATGGTGAAAGAGGAAGAAGGAGATGAGGTGAAGGCAACCATCCAAATAGGATCCAAGGAGTTTGTTTCATGGTACAATGAAAAGGAGCAAAGTTTGTCACTTGAAGAGAAGAAAAAATGAAGATCTTTTATCTGTCTTTAGAACCATTTGGTTCCATCTCTTGTAAATCTTTCTTTGATGCTATTGCCATTTCTAGTTTTGGGTTGCACACTTATTTCTATGATCATTCATATGGCAAACTTATACCCATCTAAAGTACATTTCTTGCCTGTTGTTTACTAGCTCATCGGAGAATGAACACATATGGCATGTTACACAAGCACTTTCCTATTTGCATCTATGTCCACATTGTTGCATGTTGTACTTCTATGAGGGCAAGAGTCCAAACCCCATTTTTTGCAATGCTCATGTTCCAATTGTATTTGGCATATATGGAGTTCTCTCATAAGGTCTGGAAATTTGACGAATTTCAGCAAAATTAATTGAATTAATTTTGTAATTTGGGCAATCGAAGTGAAGTTCAACTGTAACTATAAAATTACAAAATTTTATCAAAATCTTCGAAAAAATAGGTGAAGTTCGCCCAAAATCAAAGTTTCAATGATTTTTGGAAAAAAATGCAAATAGATTGTAAAAAGGGGAATTTCTTATGGAAGAATAATTATAGAGATTGCAAAAAGAAATGTTTCTTTATAAATAAAGCAGATTGAAGGCAAGATGTGTTCACTTGGTGAGTGACGATTTACAAGAAAAAAGAACGAACTGCAACATGAAGGAGAGACGGTAGAGAGAAGAAAAAAAAGAGAAGAAATAGTTGAGAGCTTGAGAGGAGAAGGAGAAATGAGGGATGTCCATTGTATTTGGTAGAGAAGATTGACGTTGCTTGCATTTTCCATGACTAGTGAAACGATGACTAATCAAGCTAGGGTTCATTTTGTGCGGCTATTCAGTTTTGACGATAAGTTTTTCTTTTTCTTTTTTTTTAATGATTGTTTTAAGTTAACATGCACATGTGTATTGAACATTGTGAATGTTAGAACATACGTTTTAAAAACATTACATCTATACTTTTATATGTAAAATATATCTATTTATGTTCATTTTCATCATTTTTAATAGATATTATGTGTATTTTAGCATTTGCGTAGAAATTTTTTTTTTTGAACTTTTCTAAGCTGGCAAATTTTTATAGAAATTCTTGCAAAATGTGAATTTCTCAAACTCTTTGAATTAATTTTGATTTTCAGAAGTTGAAGTTTAGGGTTAAGTCGAATTTCGTTCCTTGCTTACAGGTGGAAGAATGGTTATTCCTAGTAATGTTTAGAATTGCATGTCTCTATCTTAGATGATATTTATGGCTAGTAGTGATCACAAAATGAGTCTCATTGCTACATTTTCTTCTCTCAAGCACTTGTGATTGGAAACAAAATAGCAAGATGTTCTAGGATAATCTTGATTGCACTACAAGTTTTGGGAGGATATTAAATTTGTTTCAAGCTGCATCCGTGTGTCAACTTTGGTTCGAGATGTTTCTTTGTCAGCTTGGTCATTGAATTAGTTTGGTTGCTTGCATTAGGTCTAAGAGTTGTGTGGCGAGGTGTCTAAGTTGTGGTGTGTTAGGGATAGGTAACTGGTTTTTGTTTTGGGAGGATTGGAGTTTGTTTGGAGCATTTCTAGTACTTCTATTTTGATGTACTCTTACATTTAGGTCATTATAGTCCAAATTGGTTCCTTTTAAAAAAATTCATATAAAAATTGAATGATTCTTGTTTGACTAGAAACATAGAAGAGTTCGTGATACGACCTCATAAATGAAACAAGCTGATTCAACTGTTTAAATATAAGATGGGCCACAATTACTATAGATAAAAAAATCTTGCTGAATTTTATACAAGCATCAATTTGTTTGAGCATAGAACTTCTTTAATTTTGGCTGAACATGGTGGTTTAAAAAACATACTTTTATTTGCTTCCACTCTTTCTTGGAATCTTCTTTTCCCTAGGGCCTGGGGAGCTAGGTGGAATTGAATCTCTTCTCTCAATGTTGGAGCATTATTAGACTTGTTGACAACCTGATGGTTGCGGTTGATTTCTTGATCCTTCAGGCTCATTCTCATGCAAATTCCTTCCAAAGTAAAAGTGCTTGGTTGGCTATTTGTTAGTAGAAAAACACTTCCAATGTTTCCCTAGAACATTTTTTTCCTCGACATTGCTGTCTGTTTCGTTTGCCAGAAGAAGAATCCCTGGAGCTCTCTTTTATTGTTTCCTTTTGGCAAAGGATGGGTTACTATTTTGAGTGGAAGGTTCTCAGTTTTAGGCAGTTGTGAGGGTAGAATGTTTAGGTGTTAGCCACACTTCTCTACTCTATCTAAGAAGGAAATAAATATTTAAAAATTGCCTCGTTTACAACTTTGCAATCCTTGTGGCTGAATAGAACAGAAGGTTCTTTGAGAATTTGTTGAAAGAGGGTCAAGACCATGGAATGATACCAAATTGCTGGCTTGTAATTGGTTTGTGCACTCCATTTGGTTGGTGATTCACTTCCAGATGGGGGTTTAGCTGTGCAGGAATTAAGCTTGTTGCTTGTTAGGTTGAAGGGGTTGCTTTTCATAAGTTGTGGTTACTTTTGTTTGGCTTTGGCAATGGATGAGTGCTCTAATACTCAATGCGCATATCTGAAATTTTTGTTCCTTTTTGTAATATATCTCTCTTGTTTCGTCTATAAAATAATCACTAATCAACATACAAATTAGTGATATTTATTACACCAAATAAATTTAATCAACCTAATCCAACCGGGTTTGGCTAGGTTTGTGCCTTTATATGGATTGGATAGGTCGAGAACTCAAAACACTCACTGGTTAGATTTGCCATTGGACATACATACCAAAACTCAAAAACCTGATCTAATATGAAACATATGTATAATACGTCTCTCTTTCTCTCTCTGTGCATGCATGCACGTACTATATAAACTCAACTTAATTGAGTCTTTTCTCAACTTTATAAGCGCCTTGGAAATACCATTCATTGGTGGACAGGAGAGAGGGAGTTCCTACCATTCAAAGAATTTGAGATTGATTGAGTTTCAACTGATTTGGTAGTTCTTGGATTAGGCTCAAATTAAGAAAATTTGCATGTGATGTGGTGACTTGGTTTAGATTTTGGTTAGAAAAGGTTTCTGGTGTGGGTGGTCTAAGCTTGTACATAAATGCTTTTTTAAGAATTTTATGTGATGTAAGGACTCTGATGTATTCGGGTTTTGGCTTTTATGGTCTTTCACATGTAGTTAGAAAGCCTTTAAGATTTAACTGGATGTTGCCTCTCCTTCTTCTTTCTTCTGTTAACCAACCATTCAGATGGTTTCCTATGGGACTGGGGATGTCTTCTGCTGCCCTTTTGGTGGTTTGCTGGTTTGTTGAAATCTTAAATTTACACCATGTTTTATGCATTATTATTATCAGAGAATGATAGAAACCATATTTTGAATTTTTAACAAGCTTCTGATGGTAGTTCTTTTGGGAAATGCAGGATGGTCTTTGATGATTTCCGTGGGATTTCTGTTGAAGAAGATAGCTTATGAGCATAATCTCTCTGTTTTGGTAAGTTGTGGATCTGTCTCTTTGGTGATATCCAATTTAAAAAAACAAGGTGTGCATCTGTATTTTTAAGGTTGTCGTATTGCTCCAATCATGGGGTTAAATTGATGCTACTGTTCTCTTTATCAGATATGCTCAGTATTATGGATATGAGATTAGATGACTTTCATTCGTCTAAACATGTGTCATCTCTGCATGAGCCCTTCTATTTGCATAGATATACAGTTTTAGGGATTGCTTGGCCCACCACCTAGTTGATTCCATTTTCCACTGCTCTGTGGCTCTTGTCAGAAGAATAGGATAATCATGCAGATGGACCAAGTGAATGCTCCAGTGAAACATGTGGAGGCAAGAACTGAGTATGTTACTAGAGGTTCTGCATAGAAAGAATGTGATCAAAAGGCCAACTAAATTCTTGATGGTCCATAAGTTTTAATGCTTAAAGCACTTAAGATATCTAGCTCAAAACCTCCCAGGTCACAGCTGGTTTAGATGTTGAAGAACTGTGTCAATGTGGTTATGAGCTTGATCTTGGTCATGCTTGAACACATTTTGTTAAGAGTCATATCTTAATCGGTATAATCTTATAATGTCATGATCCTGAAACTCCTTTTGATCTAAATCCTGATTAGTGATTATAATCTTACTGGAAAGGAGTTATATGATCCAAAACCAATTTTTAAAATCTTTTTCTTGTGAAAAAATGAAAAAGAAAAATATAGGTTATAAAATTGCACAGTCTACTCTATAGATCATAATTGTCATGTTATAAAATTATTTCTATCTCAAATATAAATATTGTAGTAGTAAATTTACTCTCCTGCTACGTCTGCAGTAACTTTTTAAGTAATTCAATTAATGACTATGGTGAAATGATAAAAGAGTAATAACCACCATTTTTAATTAATTTGAGTTAATTTAAGCTAGTTCAAATTGTTTATTATTTATTATTTCATATTTGTAAAGTACTTAAATCTAAACTAGTTGGGTCACAAATTTCTAAATCCAATCAAATCCATAGACTTGTGTTGATTGGTTGCATGAACACCATTAGATGTACCTCCTCACAGGGGAAAACAATTGACGATCTCTCTCTCTCTCTCTCTCTCTCTCTCTCTCTCTCTCTCTCTCTCTCATCTGACAAGCTTTTTGTTTTTCTCCTTTTTCCCTCCCCCCAATTCCCCTTTTCTCTCTATTTCCCCCCTGTTTTTTTTTTCCTTTTTTTAAAAATAATTTTTACTCCTCTTACATAAATCCAAATGAATTTAGCTATAATTTGTCTTGTTCTGGTTGGTATGTGGGTTTTGGTGGCAATATGTTGGATTTTGATTTACTATGTGCAATTTTATGTAGGCTTGATAATTGAGTACTCTATTTCTTTTTCTTTATTTTATTTTATTTTGTTTTTTTTGAGTAGAGAAAACATACATAATTGAGTATCCGATTGCCAAAAAGCAATAATCACCAACTAATCTCCCCACCAATTCAAATGAATATTGTATTGTGGAAATTCATACAATGGTCTACTTGAATGTTTGTAAAATATAAACTAGGTATCTACTATTATGCTAAATTCTTACAATTTTTAGATTTGCATAAGTTGTAGGTAAGCGTAGTGTATCAAGTTTTCTCCTAACCCCTCTTCTTACTTCTAAGATTTCTCGATATGATTCTTTCTAATTAATGTCTTGCCTCGTATCCATTTTAATATTCAATTTTCATTGCATTGAGTGCGGCAGGTTTAGTGGCAATTCTGTAAAATTTTTCTTTCAATTTCATTAGGATGCAACAATGATAAGATTGCCATAATTTTTTTTTTAATCAGTAATTGGAAAGGAAAATGAATTATTGAGAAAATGTAGACCAAGATGAGTAAAAAGACATCTTAGATGATTTGTTCCATGATAAACGAATTGAGTGGAATAAAGAAGTGGATCCATGCCAATGGACTGACGTTGGACGAGTGGTAATCATATCACAAGATTTTATGTAGTACTAATATCACATTTACACTAATTTTCTTCTTGTACTTGTGTTGCTTTGCTGCTTCTTGTTCTTTGCAGCAACCTACTGCTTCACACACGTGGTTTCCTAGGAAATATTAATTTAATTTAATTTTTTATTTTTGCTGAAACTGCACACTACAATTCTTTTATGGTGATATCTTCATCTAATGACATTAATTGTCCCATTGAGATTATTTTGGATGGAACAAATTATATTATTTGGGCTTAGCAGATGCATGCTTTTCTTAGTGGTCCTTAGCTGTGGCATTAGGTTATAAGCAAGAAAACAAAGCCAATAAGAAATGGTACATAATCTGTTGTAGAGTTTGAGGAAAGACATAAGGCTTGGTCTAGCCCTTACAACAAAATTTTGTCTTGGTTTATTAATAACTCTGTACCATCTATACAAAAACTTATGTCTAAATTTCAAAATGTCCAACTTGCATGAGATTTTTTGGCTAATTGATATAATTGGTCAAGTGATTTGGCTCTCCAATGTTAGTTGGAATCTTGACTTCAACAAATGTGAAAAGTATCAGGACAGTTCATTTAGGACTTTCATTCACAACTGTGTGGACTTTGGGATCAACTTTCTTTGTCTGATTTGGATATTAGTCATCTTGTCTCCGTTAAAGCTTTTTAGTCTTGTCAGGATTTTCGGCACTTCATTCAGTTTATGATGGGTTTCCGTGATGATTTCGAGTATACTCGTGCTTCTCTACTTCATCATAATCTTCTTCCAACTCTTAAAAGTGCACTCATTGAGTTATTTTTAGAAGAGATGCATCATGCTACTAAACTTTGTATGATTATTGACTGGGTTCTGACAACTTCTACTCTACTTGTCTCTCAACATGAGAATGCCATTGCATCTTTAAAGGTTCCTAGGGGAGCTAGGCCATGTTTACTAGGCAATGTTATAAGTGTGACTATTTTGACCATCGTGGCTCAGAATGTAGACAGAAGATCAACGGGCCAAAACAAATAATCATCGTTGAAGTACTACTGCTTCTATTGTTACTTGACCATCGAGCACATCTGAAGCACCCACCTTATCTCTTACTACATCCCGCCTTAACTAATATAATTGTTTCTTTGCTCTTGCTATATTGTATAAGCCTAGCACTTCTCAAGAGACTCAATCTGACCTTTTACGGGAAAAAGCTATGGTTGAAGAACTCTAAGCAATAGAAGTCACTCATACTTGGGAGTTAACCGATTTGCTTCATGGAAAGACTATGGTAGGAAGTTAGTAGGTGTCCAAGATTAAAACTCATACTGATGGTGAGCCTCTACCAGATGCGACTTTACATATGTAATTAGTTGGTAGTCTCATCTATCTTACTATAGCTCAGTGCGATCTATTTTTATATGGTCCAACTAGTGAGCCAATTTATGCATGCTCCGAGATCCTCTCATTATGCAATTGTTTTACATGTACTTCAATACATTAAGGGTACCTTGTTCTATGACCTTCATTTCTTAGCCAACTCCTTAGAGCTTCATGCATTTTTTGATGCAAATTGGGCCGGTGATTCCATTGATCATTGTTTTGTCATTGAATATTGTTTTTGTAGATCTTTGTTAATTTGTTGGACGAGTAAGAAACATGCCTTTGTTTCGCGCTCCAATACAAAGGCCAAATAATGAGCACTAGTAGATATGACATCTGGATTGTTATGGATTTGTTGGTTGCTACAAGACATGGTGGCGCTAGCGATAACATGAGTGCTACACATATTTTCATAATGATATTTTTCATGAGTGCACAAAACACATTGAGATTGAAAACAAGATGCTCCACACATGACTCATTTGCTTCAATTGATTTGCTTGTTGACATCTTCACCAAGGCACATCCACCTAAACGTTATTGTGATTTACTTAACAAATTCAAGATGGTTTCTTCTTTACCACCTTGAGTTTAATGGGGAAGCTATTGTATATACACGATATAATATCTTACATATATTCGATATTATAGTGATATTGAATACATGCTCGATTTCATATATGTATATATATATATATATATATATATATATATATATATATATATATATATATTTTTTTTTTCCACATACATTCCATTTTCATATGACACATGTTCCTATGTTCAATATTTTCTAATTGTACATTTATTTTCCTTTTATTGACTTTTGACTCATTTATAAATACCCATGTATTCTTCTTGAGAAATACACAAGAAACTTCTCTTTTATAGTAGTATTTGGAGATTGAGTTAAATTTTATTTGAATTTAAATAAAGCTACTTGGATATTGGTTATTTTCATTCCTTTTGTTGAGTTTATGTTCTTTCTTCTCCTTTCTTCATGTGTCAATATATTTGTGAACGTAATTTTTTTACTCTTTTTCTTCATTTCTGATTTGTTTTCTTTGAAAAGTTCTTTTTTCTTGCCTTTTTTCATCAATCGTTCTATTTCCCCTTTTCCCTTCTTTTTCAATGACTCGTCAGTCTTACTCTCTTTTTTGTAACCTTTTATTGTTTGGAGAATCTATAGCTTGACCTGCCACAATAGATGTAATCAGAGTTCTGGTTTGAGGTATTAGACAAATTCCATGTCTATCTGTGTCATTTCATGTCTTGTCGACACTTGCACTGAAGCAAAAATTAGAAAGATCACAGTTGGATGGCAGGTTCAGTTTTTATCCAATAATGTGGTCGTGAGTTTGGTTGCAGCTTATTAGAGAATCTTAAAAACACAGCCTAGTTTGAACCAGCATGCATTTTGTATGTGTTGCGATGTGACCGTGTTCTATTTTTCTTCTTGTCTCCTTTTAGCTGTCACCCAATCATGTTTGGTCCAGATCTTGACTTTTGACAAGGTTGACACATTTGACTGCATCTATTTATATGGTTATATTGGCAAACATGGGGGAATAAAAACCAGAATTTATATGGTTAAAAAGGCCTATGTAAACTAATCCGGCAAAAGCTTCAAGTTGTTAAAACCAAAATTTTAGTGCTCAAACTAGTTCATAACCATTAAAGTTAGGATGACAGAGGCTACACCATGTGATACATCACCTTGTCCCGAGATAATTAAAAGATAAAGAGGGTCATTACTCAAAATCAAGTGCACATCTGGTAGTTGTGCATTTAGAGATCGTAGTTGTTCATTTTTCAAATTATGGATTTGGTGACTTGATTAAAAAATATTTTGAAATTTGAATAGAAAGGTAGCTGAAATATGTTCCTCTCTTTTTGAGATTACATTTTTGACAAAAGACCATTCCACAAAAATGACTCTTCATCTCGTGAAGGAAAACATTGGCCAAATTCATTTTACAAATAGTCCTCTTGATCTGACACATACACTGTAGTGGAACACAAAAAGATCACACGCGTGGATGGCTGATACAATTTTGAAAGATTGTCTCGCAATGTGGCCATGAGTTTGGTTGCAGCTTATGAACCTCAATACATGGGTAATTAGGGTCATGCATGCTGTATCTGTTATGCTGTTAGTATTTTCTGTCATCCTCCTTGTCTCTTTCGGTTCTCACCCAATCCACATGTCTAGTCCAGATTCTTGATGTTTAACAAGATTGAAGCATATGATTTGCATCTTATTTTGACAATGTTAAATTTATTATTTTGTTGCTTGCATGGTAGTTGGTCGTTTTTGTTTGAGAATCTTTCAAAAATTTTCCCATGGCTTTCATAATCAAGGAAGATCCTATTTTTCATAGTTGTATGTCCTGTTGGTTGCATTGACAAATATGTCTATTGTTTAACTTAAATGCAAATTATGTAATTTTTGGCATAGGTGACAAATCACATGGTGGGTGGAGAAGGTGGAAGCCTTAAGCCTGCCCTTGGAGAGAGCTGGAAGGTTGTGCCTCACACAAGGTTACTGCTTTCTTGTAACAATAGGAGTAACGCACGCAGTATATCCATCCTCAAGCACTCGTCAGTGGTATGCATGTTTAATAACTGTTGTTGAAAATAAATAAATAAATGAAAATAAACCTGTTTGAGCTTATGAGTATTTAACACATTTCTGCCTTCGTTTATAACTTATTTCCTGCGAGCATGGTGATGTCTGCTCTTGAGAGTTCTGACTGTTAATAGAGCCATATGAGTGTTGTTTCTTCGTTTGTCACTTGCTAAAAACTACTAGGCATGTAAAGGACGCAATTGTTTGTCATCTTTGCAGGCTTGTGGCGAGTCTGCCAACTTCAAGATTGAAGAAGAAAACATCTGAACAAAGAAAATCACATCCAGTTTGTTTGGATGCTTAGCTATGGTTGACTGGTGGTGTGGATTTCAGTAGCAGCAGATGGAGGTGCCCTTGGTGCGGCTCATCATGTCCTGTCCCATGGGAATGAGATGCAGCTGAAAAATGCTGACAAAGAAAAGTTATTCTGACAATTAATGCTAGTCATTTCTTAAGTAGTACTAGAAAAAGCATTCTTTCCTTCGTCTCTTATTTTACAAAATACTGTTGTCGCCTGCTGGGTTTTCAAGTTTCAACTGTGTGGTTAACAAGTCTTGAAAACTGAGATTTATGTGCTGTTGTAGCTTTCCGAGAGGTAGTAAAGGTTGGTCCAGAAGTCTTCTCGTGTCCTACTTGTGTCTCTTGAACATATGGTTTGAGAATTCAGACATCAGCACTGGATTGTGAAAAGTTACAAGAGATGCATAAAATCGACAAGCAAATGGAGGCGGAAGACGCTTTGCCATTCATTCCTCTTTGTCTGTATTACGTGCGTGTCTTTTGATTGAAAGGATTTGGAATAGCATGCGTTTGTATCGCCTTTTGCTCCATAGGTTTCACCGTTTGCTTGATAGTAGTGCCAATTTTCATGAATACTCAGGTGGGTGGGCAAGCTGGAAGTTCAAGTAGTGACAGAAACATATTTTTATCTACGCCAAAATAATGCGAGCAGTCGGTTATTAATATTGAAGCCTTGTTTGTAAAGAGTGTACGATACCTTTATTTTTTTTTAATTTGTAAAAAAATATAGTTTTTATCATCTATATGTATAAATTAGTATTTTTGGGTTGTATACTTTTCAGTTTTGCACTCATTTCTCAAATCTTTTTTTTTTTTTCTCTTTTTTCTTCTCTTCTTGTATCCGAACCGTTCAACTTCAAGTTTTTATTCATTTGTATTTTTAAACAAATTTATTCATTTATAGTATGTTGAAATCTAAACGTATAGGTTTCCCATTTGTAACTTCTGCTTTATTTTAAGAATCTTCTCACAAATCTAACTTGCATGTTTTTGGCTCGTTAGCGTGGCCAGAATGCAGGCCAAGTTGAGGGCCCTTAGGGGGAGGATGAGCTTTGGTTAAGGTATGTAAGAGCTTAGATTGAGGTCACCAGACTAAGGATTCGAGAAAATCATTGTACCATTAGCTTGGCGGAAGAAAATAGTAGGGAGAGGCCGACCTGAGGAAGAAGATGTACTGTCCACTACATCTTCTGCATTTGTACCCAACTTTATCGAGCCATCAAAATCGAGGTAAGTTGATGGGACAACTTTATTCTCGAGATATTAGTCCGTAAATTCAAGGTAATGCATGTATCTACATCCTCTAAGAAGATATGATTCGAATATGTATTGTCCTAGATGAAATAAATTCTTTAAGGAAGTCTTACTTTAATAGAATTTTATCTAACTAGTGTGCTTACAAAAATCAGAGACTATATACCTTCAATATAAGCCAAAAGGTTTACAAAAATGATCGACAAGCAATAAAAAGGGTTATTGTTCTAGCTTCTTTTTTTTTTTTTCCTAACTCTACCTCTTTTTGTTTTTTTTTTATTGCTATTAATTTTTTTTTATTGTTGGTCAAATTTTTTATCAACAATTAAAGTTGTTTGTGAGAAAATAACAGTGATTGCAGACAATCCTACTTCATACGAATGGCTAAGATGAGTTTTACTACTGATGCAGATTATGAAGTTGACAAAGATGATACGAATAAATTAATTAATGGTGATGATGATGCTTTGTATATTTCAAGAGGACTAATTACAAGGGCATGTGCCAAAAGTCTTAATGAAACACTACTTGAGCTAGTTCAAGACATTTGAGCCAAATAAGGTGTTAATGGTTTTTTCAACTTTAATATGGGCTTGGATAAATCAAAAGGAGCTATGGGCGTTATCCAAGCGCAGGATAGTGAAAACTATAAGAAATAAAAAAGCTCTAGTAAAAATGCATGTGTGGACAGAATAATTCAAGTCATAATCTAATTAATTTGAGATGACAAAGTTGGTTTACTGGTCATTATTAGAGGTTGCACGAAATTAGTTAATTTTCTATGTGTTATTGGTCTTTTATGTCAAACATTTCAATTTTCAAGGTGTAATAACTATGTAATAGTATGTTTGTATTTGGAGTTAACGCATTGTCTATAATAGTTACTAGTACAGTTGTGATATCTATCAAATGTCAGTTAGTGTAGAGTCTTCAATTCTCATGAGTAAGTTAATAGCTATTTATTTTTGTAACTTTTTGTATTCCCTGGAGTTACATTCAGGATTTGTATAAATTGACTTGCTCATCTTTGAGGAAGACATCAAATCAGTAAAGTGAGTGTTTAATCTGAACATTTCAGATTTGAGAGAGGCTTTCTCTTATGTTCTTCATTGAACTTTTCTAGACTTATCAAAGATTGATCGACCTTGTGGCGTTTGATACTTTGGGTTCTTGTTTCTTTGTTATTCAAGGGTTCAAGTGGATCATTAAATTTGATTTTAGCTTTCTTGGGGTGAGCATACTACCTTGAATGGGAGTTCTTAGGATTTAATTCCTAGCAGGTCCGCATCAGTTGGTATCAGAGCTTCGGCTCTAAGATCAAGTTATATCTTGTTGTTTCATAAATTTCATTTCATATTTCTATTGCTTCATTTTTGTTCATCAGTTTTCTTTCATTCGTTATCCTCTTTCATTTTTTTGTTCCTTGTTTCCTTCTTATTCAATTCTCTTTTATTTTTATTACTCTTGAATATTTAAAAAAGAGGTGTTTCTAAAAAAAAAAGAAAAAAAAAGGGTTGTGATTCTGAAAAAAAAGGGTTGTGATTTTGAAAAAAAAAAGGTTGTGATTCTGAAAAAAAAAGGTAATGATTTTGGGAAAAAAAGTTCTTGATTCTACAAAAAAAAGTTGTGAATTTTGCAAAAAAAAGGGAAAAAATAGAGTATTTGCTAATTGCTTTTATGCAAGAGAAGTTATTACTGTGAAAGTGCTTGTGTTCATATCAAAAGCTATAATCTTGATTGGTTCTCAGTTATTCGATCTTGTGTCTAATTGTTGTTCTTTCTTTTGAACCATTTTCCTTGAAATCATTTCATCCCTTTCTCTTTTTATATCCTGATTGTTAACATAAACTCTACAAGATTGAGTTAATTTTTGGTTGGGTTTGATTAGTTCCTTAAAGAGCTACACGAGGAAAGAGTGTGAGCAATTTTTCAAAAGAAAGAAAAAGTGAACATTTGTGTGAGAGGTTTCTTTTTACTAACATTTTCTTGCAAATCATTTAATGAAAATGTCAAAAATAAATGAATCATCATCTAACAAGGAAGAACCACAAGATTTTGTGTTTATGATATCTGCCATGCAACAACAATTCGAACGCTTAAATGTGGTGTTGGGAGATTTTAGAGATAGAATAGATAGGCAAGTTGTAGAGCTTCAAACTTTACAGGGATGACCTCAAAGAGATCATAATCCAAAAAGGCACGCAAGGCGTCATCCTATACATGTGGATGGAGATGTTGATGAAGATGAAGCTATTAGTGGAGATGAAGATGATTATGAATCTGAAGTTGAACTAGGTAGAAATATGCATAGAGGAGTTAGGCATGGGAGGGGTTTCCAACAAAATTGCCCTAGAAGTAGGGATGGGATAGATAGGAATTTTGGGAACATTAAGATGAAGATTCCGCCTTTCCAAGGTTTATTTGGAATGAGAGAAAAAAATTGAGTTGATTTTTGATTGTCATAATTACTCAGAAGTGAAAAAGGTAAAATTGGTAGTAATTGAGTTTATAGATTATGCATTCATCTGGTGGGATCAACAAGTCACCAATACAAGGAGAAATCAAGAGTAACCTATCAAAACATGGAGAGAAATGAAAGCTTTAATGAGGAAAAAGTTTGTTCCTAGTCATTATTACAGGGAGCTTTATCAAAAACTACAAAGCCTTACACAAGGCTCAAAGAGTGGAGGAATATCATGTGGAGGAAGATCGGGAAGCTATGATAAGGGCTAATGTGGAGGAAGATCGGGAAGTAACAATGGCTCGATTTCTAAAAAGGTTGAACCAGGAGATAGCTGATGTTGTAGATCTTCACCATTATGTTGAGCTAGAAGACATGGTGCACATGGCGATAAAGGTAGAAAGGAGATTGAAAAATAAGCGGGCTTCCAAGTCTACCTTAGCTTCTAGTTCTTATTGGAGGTCAAATTGGAAGAAGGATGATAAAACTGTTTCCAAGGAGACAACCAAAGGCACCATCGAAGTCTCTGTGAAAGACAAAGGTAAATCTACTTCCTAACCCTCTAGAAATAGATATATTAAATGTTTTAAATGTTTGAGAACTGGACATATGCTTCACAATGTCTAACAAAAGGGTAGTGATCCTGCATGATGATGGTGAAGTGGGGACAAAAAGTGAGAGCGAAGATTCACTGCTTTCACTTGAGAATGCAAGTGACGATGACATCCAATATCCAGCAGAAGGTGAATCTCTTGTAACAAGGCGTGTCTTGAATTCTCAGATCAAAGTAGATGACTTGCAACAACAATGAGAGAACATATTTCATACTCACTGCCATATAAACAATAAGGTATGTAATATGATTATTTATGGTGGGAGTTGCACAAATGTTGCAAGCACTACATTAGTGGATAAATTAAACTTGCCTCTTCTTAGACACCCTAGACCATACAAGTTGCAGTGGTTGAATGATTATGGGGAAGTGCGAGTCAACAAGCAAGTCTTGGTTTCCTTTTCAATTGGAAAATATCATAATGAAGTCCTATGTGATGTAGTTCCTATGCATGCTAGTCATATTCTTTTGGGGAGGCCTCGGCAATTTGATTTAAAGGTGATACATGATGGATTTAGGAATAGGTACTCATTTGTAAAAGATAATCAAAAAATTACTCTTGTACCATTAACTCCTCAACAGGCCTTTGAAGACCAATTGAAGTTAAAAAATGAGAGCCATGGAAAAACAAATGAGAGTGAAAAAATGAGAGAAAAAAAGAATGGAAAGAGAGAGAAATAAAAAAGAGAATGAGAAGAAAATAAAAAAAAGAAATAGAGGAAAAAGCAAATGAAAAAAAGAGCAAAGAAAAAGAAAGTGAAGAAATAAAAAAAGGAGAAAAGAAAAGAGTCAACTTTTATGCAAAAGAGAGTGAAGTGAGGGTTGCTTATTTTGCAAAACAACCTTTATTTGTACTTTTATACAAAGAAGTTTGTTTGATAACAAACAACCTTAACCCTTCTCTTCCAAGTTTTGTTATCTCTTTATTGTAGGAATTTGAAGATGTGTTCCCAGAGGAAGTTCCTAATGGTTTACCACCTTTAAGAGGTATAGAACATTAGATTGATTTCATTTTGGGAGCCGCAATTCCAAATCATCCAACCTATAAAAGTAATCTGGAGGAGACAAATGAACTTCAAAGGCAAGTTGAAGATCTCATGAGCAAAGGACAAATTCGAGAGAGTTTGAGTCCTTGTGCAGTTCCCGTACTTTTTGTTCTTAAGAAGGATGGATCTTGGAGAATGTGCATTGATTGCAGAGCTGTAAATAATATTACGGTAAAGTATCGCCATCCTATTCCTTGCTTATATGATATGTTAGATTAGTTACATGGCTCTACTATCTTTACCAAAATTGATTTGAAATCTGGATATCATCAAATTAGAATGAGGGAAGTAGATGAGTGTAAAATTGAATTCAAAACCAAGCATGGTCTCTATGAATGCTTAGTGATGCCATTTGGGCTCACTAATGCTCCAAGCACATTTATGTGATTAATGAATCATGTTTTGCGTGCTTTTATTGGAAAGTTTGTTGTGGTATATTTTGATGACATTTCAGTGTACAGTAGAGATTTCAATGAACATATGGGTCATCTGAGATGTGTCCTTGATGTTCTTAGAAAAGAAAAATTGTATGCTAATCTTAAAAAGTGCACTTTCTGCATGGATAAGGTTGTTTTTCTCGGTTTTGTTGTAAGTGCAAAGGGTATTGAGGTCGATGAAGAGAAGATAAAGGCAATAAAGGACTGGCCAATACCAAAAAGCATTACTGAGGTAAGAAACTTTCATGGGTTAACAAGTTTTTATCGACGTTTTGTGAAGGATTTTAGCACACTTGCTGCACCTCTAACTGAAGTTATTAAAAAAAAATGTTACTTTTCGTTGGGGCAAGGAACAAGAGCATGTTTTTAATGCTCTTAAAGAACATTTATACTCTGCATCTTTGTTGGCATTGAGATTGAATGTGATGCCTCGGGAGTTGGTATAGGTGCTGTTTTGATGCAGGAAAGACAACCTATTGCATATTTCAGTGAAAAGCTAAATGGGGCTGCATTGAATTATCCAACCTATGACAAGGAGCTTTATGCACTTGTGAGGGCGTTAGAGATGACAACATTATCTATGGCCTAAAGAGTTTTTCATCCACATAGATCATGAATCTTTGAAGCATCTCAAAGGTCAAGGTAAGTTGAACAAAAGGCATGCTAGATGGTTGGAATTTATTGAAACCTTCCCATATGTCATAAAATACAAGCAAGGTAAGGAGAATGTAGTCGCAAATGCTTTATCTAGGAGGTATGCTCTTCTTACTTCTTTAAATGCACGTTTATTAGGTTTTGAGCATGTCAAGGAATTGTACGCCAATGATCATGAATTAAGTGATATTCTTCATGTTTGTGAAAAGGGAGCTTTTGGAAAATTTTATAGAGTTGATGGTTATTTGTTCAAAGAGAACAAGTTGTGTATACCGGCAAGCTCTATACGAGAATTGCTTGTCAAGGAATCCCATGGGGAAAGATTAATGGGGCACTTTGGTGTCACAAAGACTTTAGCAATTTTACAAGAACACTTTTTTTTTGGCCTAGGATGAAACGAGATGTGGAATGTGTTTGTAACCGTTGTATCATTTTTAAAAAGGCTAAATTCAAGGTTTCACCTAATGGATTTTATGCACCCTTGCCTGTACCTGATAAACCATGGGTTGACCTATCTATGGATTTCATTTTGGGTTTACCAAGGTCCAGGAAAGGTTGAGATTCCATATTTGTTGTGGTTGACCAATTTTCTAAAATGGCACATTTCATTCCCTGCCATAAAATGGATGATGCCACTTATATTGCTGACTTGTTCTTTCGAGAAGTTGTGTGTCTTCATGGTGTACCCAAAAGTATTGTTTCAGATAGAGATATAAAATTTCTTAGTTACTTTTAGAAAGTATTGTGGGAAAACAATACTTTCTAGAGATATAAAATTTCTTAGTTACTTGGAACTAAGTTACTATTTTCTATAGCTTATCATCCCCAGACTGACGAACAAACAAAGGTCGTCAATCGAACATTGACTCAATTGCTTAGAACCGTCATTCAGAAGAACTTGAAAAATTGGGAAGAATGTTTACCTTTGATTGAGTTTGCCTATAATAGAAGTTTGCATTCTTCTACAACATATTCTCCATTTGAAATAGTTTATGGATTTAATCCTTTGACCCCTTTGGATTTAATACCTTTAACTATTGATGCTAGGCAAGTTTGGATGGAGATAAGAAGGCTAAACTGTTTAAAAAGCTTCATGAGCGTGTCAAGCAACACATCGAGAAGAAGAATGAGCAATATGCATCCAAGGCAAACAAAGGACGACGACAAATTGTTTTTGAACCAGGTGACTGGGTGTGGGTGCATATGCGAAAGGAGCAATTTCCAGCTCAACGAAAGTCCAAGTTGCATCCTCGGGGGTGTAATACCCTAGAATTTTGTCAAATAATTTAAAATAAATAAAATAAGTTAAGTGAATTAATTCCAAAGATTTTAAGAAAATTTTTGGTGCAAATTGTGGGTTGGGACATGAAAAATAAAATATAATGGAGATATAATAAAGAATTAGGCAAATAAGACCTTAATTTGATAATTTAATGAAAATTACAATTTAGTAGAATTAATTATGAAATTTAAGAAGTTGCTTAAGAAATACATAGAAATGATACACATATAGGTTAATATGGGTATAAATAAGGTGTGTGTTAGCACAATAAATGTGAATACTACATATTATAGGTATATGTACATAAAAAATTTATATATTGAATAAAAATGTAGTGTACATGTATTTATTAAAAATAAACAAAGCATTATATAAATATTAATTTATAATTACATGAGGTATTATCTGAAAATGAAATATGAAATAAATAAAAATACATGAAAATGGTAAATATGGATTATTTAATTAAAGATATTAAAGAAATGAAAAAATATCTAATAAATATAATATTAAATAAATTAGAAAGGGGAAAATATTAGCAAATCATCAAAATAAAAGGGAATATACAAGAAAATCAAGTTTTCATATCAATTGGAAAGTGTCTAATTAGCAAAATTCTGATAATAACAACCTTAGAAAGTGATTTTGGTATTAGAAACTGTATCCAACGGCCAGAATCACATCATCCGCATGATCTAACATCTCATGGTCACGATCAGAGCCCAAAACAACGCCCAGGAAGCACCGGATCAGCATGATCCAACGGCCACGATTGATACATCAGATCCAACGGCTCACAAACCTGGCGGATTCGAAAATCGCGAAAACACAGTATTCGAGGACGATCTGATGGCCCAGAATTGAGACATCTCCAATTGATCGCGAATTAATACTTTACTCGAGGATCATCAGACAATTGAGATCGAAGGTGCGTTTGTTAATCGCGAACACACAGCAGTCGAGGAAGATCATAAGGTCTAGGATAGTTTCGTTGATTTCGATTGCGAACCACACAGCGATCGATGCACATCCGATGGCCCACAAAGACGAACTTCGATCCATCGCGAACTGCACATTGCGATCGATGCACATCTGACGGCCCAGATATACGCATCTCGATCCATCGCGAACCAGACACCGCGCTCGAGAAAAATCTAACGGCTCAAATGCAACCCGTCAGATCAAAGATCTGATGCGGCGATCGAGAACAATCCGACGGTTACGATCGTTTGCTCTGAAAATAATAACCGAAAATCCGAATTAAATCAATAAAAATACTTCAAAAATCCAAAAATTGGTTTCTAAAATCCCAAAAAATTCCAAAAAAATCACTTGCTAATCTCTTGTGCTTGGGGGGCATAAAATTTTGAAGGATTGGCAAGTTTCTTACAATGAGAAAACCACAAACTTGCCATTCTATACACTTTTGAAACCTATATAAACCCCCCATGCTCACACTTCAACTCATCCCAAGAAACAAGAGTTGAATTGTCATCTTGTTCTCTAAGCC
>JAJIYU010001612.1:0-35087 GCA_030144865.1 Tinospora cordifolia | reverse complement strand
TTGAAAAATAGAAAGTCAAGTGTGTGTCGCTTGTAAAGTAACACCGGCCCGACCCGCCAATTGGTTAAGTCCACCGTCAAAAGGAACGGTGGTTATGTCCAACTCTCAAATTAAAGAACATGGGGGTTGGGGTGTTACATATAAGGGTATCGCAGTACTACAATTGAACTTTGAATTTTGGGACCTCGACGTGGTCCCGCGGTATCAACAATAGGATGTCGTGGTATTGTAGTTAGAAACTCAAAATTTTGCCCTGAGACATGGTACCGGAGTGTTGGGACCTGATACTACAATAAGAAATGGTCCCAATATTGCGGTACTGGGATACAATATCGAGGTACTGTGATTGAAAACCAAAAATGGAAAGTTAGAATGTTGTGATGGCCTCATATATGTATATATACATCTGTGCGTAGAAGAAGAAAAACCCTAATCACATTCTTGCACTCTATAGTCGCGTGTGTACTTCCATAGACCGATACCAGCCACCTTTAAATGACGTTTCCATCCTCTCAAATGCATTCTAAGTCAGGTCTACACCTCTCCCTTCTCTCTTAACATAGAGGAAAAACTATGCAGTTTGTGAAGTGGGTGAACTTGGGCATCATTCTGGATGACCATAAGACGGTAATACTTTGATTTACACGAAACCTACATGGTTTAGCAGTGTTTTGATGTTACTTTGAGTTAAGAATGGTCTTTTATCATAATAGAGCATCGGACGCACTTGACAAAATTCTAGTGAGGCTAACTTGAGGGACAGTAAAGGGGAATAAGGTATAGCATTTCTACTCTCTATGATGTGTGTTTTAAGTTAAAAATCCAATGTGATGAGCCCCATGCACCAAAGAAAGCCATGAACCAAATAACACGCACGAATGTGCTATTTATTGGAAGTTATGTGGTTACCACGATAGTCTACCGCAATAACATGAAGAAAATTTGCTTGGCTTTGTGTACATATACGATTGATTACTGTGAGATTTTTTTTTTCTTTTAAGCATGGTTGTTAGGGGTCGAAACATGTGATAATTACCCCATTGTAACCATTATGAACACCACAGACCTTAACTGTTAATATTGAGTTCTAAACATTGAAAGAGATACAAGTACTGAATTTATGAATCATAAAGGTTGAGATCTCGAGGAATCGAAGGTAATGAAGTAGGAAATTAGAAGGAATCAGACAAAGAAAATAGATGGAGATGACTATCCTCTCTCTTGATGTTATCTCAGTCTCAAATGTAATACATGAATGATTCATTTGTTGTTTTTATATTACTTAGAAGCATGCTAGGAATGATGCGTTAATTGTTGTATGTTTGTGTACCTATGATACCTTAATAGCATGCTACTTGTTTCTATTATTGAATATCATTCTAAGAATATGTCATCTATGCTATTTATTGGATAACATGATTTGTGTGATTTGGTACACGATAATTTGTCAACATGTTTAGTGGATACATGTATTATGATGATGAGATAAATTATGAAAGCTAGTGGTCACTAAATAAAGACATTTAAGAGTCTAACCATGTGCTGGGGCGATGATATAGATACTGTCACAATAGTCTGGTGTCATCATGAGTATTTCCCTGCCTTAGGTTGGTGTCCATGCTATTGTGGCAGTTGTTGAGAAAGGACTGAGGATTGAGCTCATTACTCCTAAGGTTGTGTCATGATGAGTAATTGGCCTTTGGGGTGTTACTTCCAAGAGTTCGGACATAGGGGACACCGAAGAGATTCCTTTCGGTCTTAACGTGTAAACAATTGAAGTGTTTAGAAATACCTAATGATTTATAAGTGTTTGTATGTGTTATGTTTCTAACTTTTATAATGTTTGAGATGTATTGTATATGATCCACTGGGCTCTTAAGCTCACCCAACTAATCTATTTTTCAGGTAATCACTGAGGACACTTGTGCTGACAAGTGAAGTAGACAATTTTTGTAACTCAAGTATGCCTTTCAGTAGTTGAGGTATAGGAAGAAGAATCTTTTTACTATTTTGGTTTGTAGGGCATGGGACCCACAATTGATTTCTGTTTGGTTGATTTATTTATTGACTTTGACCATGGGGCCAAATATTGATTATTAACTCATTTGAACCCAGGCCATGGGGTCAAAGTGTTTTATTTCTTTATGAGTTCAATCATATTACTTTTAGTTGACATGTCATCCCTATGTTAAATCATGCATGATATTATTGTTTATGTTTATGCACTCTGATATTCTATTGGGATGGTTTGTGATTAAAGAGAAAGAATATAAGTAACATTCCGGTTCCTGAATATTGATAGCGAGAGTGACCACACGTTAGAATTGTTTTTGTTTCAAGGTGAGAGTCGAAGATGCCCAATCAGTAACAATTGTGATAGGATTTGGGGCCTAGGGTGTTACAAAGATGGTATTAGAGCTTAGTTAGTGGCTCGCTAGGAAAGAGTTCAGCAAGTAACTCACCGGGAAAGGTCCAATTTGAGGCCAAATGTGGTACCAATCTAGTGAGATGTTCACATACAACGCAGTTAGTTCATTGGTTAGTGGCTTAGTTAGTAAGTCAATAGGCTAGAGTTTAGAGGGTAGACTATAATTCAATCCTATGGAGGAGTTGTTGTAATACCCTGAAAACCTCGTACCAAATGAAACGAAATTCAAGGTCTATTCAGTAAAATTTGGGTGCGAAATGAAACAAGCTTGGTCAGGGCTAAATTTGACAAGTTCCAAAACTCTTATTTAGTAATCTTTGAGAATCCAAAATCACCTGAAATGAAGCAAAGTGACTTGAACTGGCCAATTGAACAACATATCCATAAATTAGCTCAATTGGTCAAGATTAGGGCTCTCATTTTGCCAAAACACCTTCAGGGGTTTAAATTAGGAAATGAAATTTAGGGTACTTCAAGGATTTGGAATGACCCAAAATTCCATGGGATAGCATAAACTAACATGACACATGACATATCAAAAAAGCGAAACAATTGGCCAAGATTCGGGTAAAGTGCCTTCAGTGGGCTCTAAATAATGAAAGTTTCTAAGGAAAAACGCCTTGGACCAAACTATACCTTAAAATTTGTGTCTTGATCATGTGGCTCCAAAACTATAGGTTATACAGCTAAATTCCTAGTGGTTATGGAGATATTAAATTTTATTAATTTATGTGAATCCATGAAGGCATAGCTACCCAAAAAATGTGCAAGTCACATGGGTGGAACACTATGATCGGGTGCATCCCACCCTACCCAATCACCTTCGAATGTTTTCCCTAATTTGAACACATGTAAAATGATCTTATGCACCATATTGATGATTCAGTACACCATAAGAGGCGTCACCTATCGAAATCAATAAAAGGATGATCCCATGTACACTATGTAGTGATCACGTGCACCTTGTTGCCAATTAAGGCAAAACCGGCCCACATGTGTGCATGTGTGAGTTTGCACATGTGAAAATCCTTATTAGAAGATTCTAGAACAAGAAAGATACTCTCTAATCTATCCTAGTCGTCACCTTTAAATGAGGAAAATTAAGATGGAAAGTGTATATGTAGTTATATTATGTACACATGGCACCAAGATTGAGGGATTCTCTCCAAGAACACCCAAATTTGATTCTAGCTTAAAAAGGAGAGTTTCCTTGTGCAAGATTTGAAAAATCAGAGCGTGATATGGTGTCTCTCATGCTTTGATATCATGCTCACCACTAGCTGGACGTCCCAAAGAGAACATAGAAACCTTGCCTTATTGGACATTTGTGATGAACAAGCATGAGAATAAAAAGGGAAAACAATAAAAAAAGATTTATTATCTCATGAGGACATCCAAGACCAATTTAGGAGGCTTCTAGAATGATTTGATTCTCTGAAATTTAATTAGAAATATCCTAAGGAATATTCCTTTGAACCTTGAGAAAATTGGCAAGTTTGGTGATCTTTGCACATACTTACCTTTTCTCTATTTAAGTGTTTGGAAACTTGCCCAAACAATGAGAGCTGTCCTAGCTGTCCAAAGAGTTGCCCATGGATGTCCCTTAGTGTGTTTGAAAACTATAAATACCTCTTGTAGTGCTCATAAATCATTCATTCCAAAGAGCAAGAAAAAATGTCCCTAGTGTTCTCTCTTCTTCTCATATTTCTTCTTCTTCTTGCCGTTTCTTTGTACGCTTTAGAGGAGAGTTCTAGTTCTACTCTTTTCTGAGATATTTGGAGTGATCTTGCTAGAGTTTGAAGATCCAAAGCTTAAGGTATTCTCTGCTGAAATTTTCGAAGAAAAACGTCTCGAGGTGGAAGTTGCCCTCTTAAACCTTTTTCATATTTAAGCTATTAACATGTCCATTTTGATTGATTTGTTTTATTATTTTTTTTTTTTTGAAAATCTTAAATGTTTAGTTTCAGTTTTCTATTCTATTCGTGCAATGTTTCAGATCTATAAATGTTTAATATCATGCCTATTTTTATGATCATTCATGGTAGTATCATGTTTAGGGATAAGTTCCAAGTTTTGGTGCATGATTTTGAATGATGAATGAATTGTTTCATGTGTTCTTAAATTTTGAAATTTATTTTTCAGTTTATTGTATGATCTGAAATATTATTATTATTATTTCTTGAACATGAGATCTAATGTAACACCCCAACCCCCATACGTTCATTTGGACTTAACCATTTGTGGACATAACCACTGTTGCATCCGCTATCATAACAGTTGTTGAAACAGTGGACTTAACCATAGGCCGGGTCCTATGTTACTTTACAAATGACACACACTTGACTTTCTATTCCCAATATCCCATGCCATAAAAACTAAACAAGACTACATTATAAGAGATAAAAGGAATTCCAAATCTTTATCAAATCATAAAAGAAAGTTCACACTTTTAAATAAAGAAAACACAGCGGAAATTCTTAAGATTTGGACAACATGCCCTACATGGAAAATAAAGAACCCTAAAAGGTAGAAGTTCCACATTCTTCTTCATAAGATCAAATCCCTGAAAAATGTTGAAGGAAGGGTGAGTTAAAAGCTCAGTGGATCTTAAACAACTATTTTTATATTCAAAAATATTAACACATCCATAATTTAAACACTGACACAAATTAGGTGTATCAATCATCAATTTGTGTGAAGTTGTGTCTTAGACCAAAAGAGTTTCTCAACCCTTGATGTTTTTTACTAAGTGCCTCCTAAGAGTGAAATATGGCATTAGCCAATTTCATTGGACCTTGGAACTTAGGGACTCTTACCCACCAACCAAGCACTTAGGACATACACGTTATTAACAAATTATAAGAGAAGAGCACCCATAGTGTTACTTAAACAACTATGATGGTACATGGTTAAAATCACCATAATATGATATTTTAATCTCATAATCATGAAACATAAATAAAAAATCAGAATATTGCATTAAACTGAAAAATAAAAACAAAAACGTTGCATCCATCATATATATTCATGCATCAAATGTATAGAAAGAAAAAAAAAACCTAAACATGATACTAACATGAATGGCATTACTAATGCATGATATAGGTAGATAATTAGATCTGAAACATTCATGAATGATAAATGAAAACTGAAACATGACATGAAAGAAACTTCAACAAACAAATCATCAAGAATGAGCATGCTAATGGCTTGAATATGGAAAAGAGTTTAAGAGGGCAACTTCCACCTTAGCTTAAACGTTTCCAAAAATCCAGCAGTGTTTCCCCCACGTTTTTGTCACTTCAAACGTCCACAAAGCACTATCTAATGATCACTAAATCTCTGAAACTAAAAGCCTTTCCATAGGCATAAAATGAAACGTCAAGAAAAGGAAAAGAAAGAAGAAGAAGAGAGCACACTAGTGGCGTTTTCACTTGCTCTTGGAATGAATGATTTGTGAGCACTACAAGGAGGTATTTATAGTTTTCAAACACACAAAGGGAAGTCCATGGGCAAGTTTCCAAACACTAAAGGTAGGACATGGTGAGTGTGCATATTTTGGCATGTGTGCATATCTCTTTTGTGGGCCCACTAGTGATCTTGCTAGTCTTTGTTTCTAATTCAATTTTAGAGATTTAAATTCTTCTAGAACCCTTCTAAAATGGTCCTGGACCTCCCATAGAGAGAGTGAATGTTCTCTCATATCTTTCCCCTTTGATTCTTTTGCTTGCTCATCATATTTAGACAAAAAGGCATGTTTTCTTCTCTTTCCTTTGGACGTCCAGTTAGTGGGTGTATGATATCAAAGCATGAGGGACACTCAATCACATTCTGATATTTAAATCTAATCCCTAAGGAAATCTTCTAATTTGGTCATGAGCATGGGTGGTGTCCCATGTGTGAGAATCACACAATCTAGGCACCAAAATGGGAGAGTAAAGTTTTCATTTTTGATTCTCCTTTGTGAGTGTGGGACGGCTAGGGTTTTATGAGCATCAAATCAGATTTCAAACCTTCTTAATTAAGTCAATTCACATGTGTGCACACACACATGTGCATGGGTGGACCAATTTTTGCTTAGGTGGGGCATGGAACACCATGATCACTAGTTTGGTGCATGGAGTCAATTTTTCATGGATTTCCAAATCCTTGGTGGGATGTCCCAAATGTGTAGTGTACTGAATCAATTGTGTGTTACATTAGATCATGATTAATGGAATCAAATAAGGGAAGACGTCCCATGGTGATTGAGTAGGGTGAGGTGCACTCGATCATGGTGTTTTACCCATGTGACTTGCACATGCTTTGGGTAGCCATGCCTTCATGGGTTCACATGAATTTAATAAAATTTAATATCTCCCTAACCACTAGAAATTTAGGTGTGTAACTTATAGTTTTGGAACCACATGATCAAGACCTAAATTTTAAGGTACAATTTGGTCGGGGTGATTTTCTTCCGAAACTTTCCTTATTTAGAACCTACCAAATACATTAGGCAAATGAAGGTTCAAACCTTGGCTAATTGGTCTAATTTTTGGATATGTCGTTTTTCTTGATAGTTTATGCCATCCCTTGAAGTTTCGAGGCATTCCGAGTTTGATAGGTACCTCTGTTATCTGTTCTTTCCAAATCAGGATCCCCATGTAAGGCAAAACCCTAATTTTGGCCGATTGGGTTGATTTTCCAATATGTAGTGTAGCTTGTTGGTTCATGACACCATACCTCGTTTCGGGTCATTTTAGGTTCATATGGGTCACCAAATGAGAATTTTGTATTTTCTGTATTCGGCCCTAAAATGAGGCTAGATTCATTCAAATTTCACTGAAAAGATGAAAATTTCTTATTTCGTTGAATGTAAGGTTTTCAGGGTATTACATCTAAGATGAGAAAAATAGTGATACAAACCACGTACCATCATAGTTGTTTGAGTAACATTATGGGTGTTCTCTTCTTATGATTAGTTCATGAGGTTTATAATACCTAAGTGATTGGTTGGTGGGTTAGAATCCCTAAGTCCAAAGTCCAATGAAATAGACTAAGAAATGTCATATTTCACTCTAAGGAGTCACTTAGTTGAGAATATTAAGGGTTGAAAAAAATCTTTTGGTCTAAATTACAACTTACACAATCTAAATATTTGAAACGCCCTAATTCTTGAAAGTGGTTGAAATATGTATGTGTTAATATCCTGAATATGAGGATAGTTGTTTAAGATCCACTGATCTTTGTGTTCACCCTTCCTTTAACATTTTTTCAGGAATTTGAACTTGTGAAGAAGAATGTGGGACGCCTTCCTTTTAGTGTCCTTTTATCTTGAAATTTTCTATGTAAGGCATGTTTGCCCACTTATGTCTTTAATTCCATTGTAAGCATTTTTATGTACTCTTCTTATGATTAAATAAAGAGTATGAATTTTCTTTATCTCTTATAATGTAGCCTTGTATGTTTTTCTTATTAAGACATGGGATATTGGGATTAGAAAGTCAAGTGTGTGTCACTTGTAAAGTGACACCGGCCAGGCCCACCAACTGGTTAAGTCCATTGTCTAAATGGGTAAGTCCATTGACTAAATGGTTAAGTCCAATTAAGAACACATGGGTCAAGGTGTTACAGTTGGGCAATAGAGACATTGCATACTTAGGTCTAGGGAAAAACCTTAGGTATAGCTTGGGTGTTGTCAAGATGGCACAATAAATCATAAATAAAAGCTTTTAAGACATAAGCTAGAGATTGATAACATGTGAAACAAAATACTTGATTGGTCAGGACACGAGTTCAAGAAGATCTTGTATCCTTGGTTTCTATGTGGTATGGGATGCATAGGAATTCGAGGATATAGAAGAATCCACGACTCGGAGAATGACAAACCATGTTTTGTGAGTGATCGATGGCTTTGGATGAACTTGTTTCCTTATGTTTGGCTAGTATAGGATGGTCAAGAGTAGTGGGGCTTGGGAAGCCTTAGACATTGAGATACTTGTGAAATTGTTTGGGTGTAGTAAAATCTCTAGGTGGAAGCCTATGTTGATGGCCAAGAGTGGTATGGGACAATTGAACTTGGAGGTATAGGTGGAAGCTTGGAATTCCTCTATGCTAGCATGTTGTTGTGATGATATGTGTGAATGCTCTACTTGCATGCTTACTTATGTGCTTGAAATGTGTATGTCATGAATGTTTCAAACACTGAGCCCAAATCTTATACCCATAAATGAACAATTTTACTATGGACTTAAAAGCATAAACCAATAGGCCACTGAATTGACGAGAACTTAAAACATGAATTTAGAGTCATGTGAGTATGGCCAAATCAATACGAGTTCAATTTAATGTATAGGGGTGTTTATAATTGACTTTACAATGATTAAATGGATCTTTGGTTGTAAATAAATGGCTGGATCTAAGAGATATGCCATGAGAGCTACCACATCTAATGAAACTGAACCCCAGGAGTAAGGAACACAGGTTAATTAGACTGAGGCTCAGGTTGGGGCTACGTTGACTCTAGAGTTCTGGGGTGAGATAACCATACGGGTCGTTGAGCAGATCATTAGAGTATTGCCATTGCCAGAGACGCAGGCACAGGCAACACCAGAGTCGCAAGTACAGGCCTCACCTTAGGAACAAATTGTGGTACAGCAGCCGACTTTCATGCTAAAGGTTCAAGTTCATCAGAGACCATGGGAGGAAATTGAGGACAAGGAGTAGAGGGCGATGTTGATAGAGTTACAGAAATTCTTCCCTTTCCAATTTGATGGTACATCTGACAACATGACTTTAGATAATTGGTACCAAGGGTTAGACGAGCACCTGGATGTACTAGAGGCTACAAGACCTCATAGAGTTACATAGGCCACACATCAATTTAAGGGACTAGCCTGGAGTTGATGGCAGATGTTGAATAAAGATCCGAACATCGATGTTGGAGACATAAACTAGGAAGGATTCAGAGAGGTGATCTATGATAAATTCTTTCTAGAGTCCACACAAATGCAAATGCAATCTGAGTTCATCATGTTGACTTAGAAAGACATGATTATGTCTGAGTATGAGGTCAAGTTCACCGAATTAGCCAAGTTTGCACCTAAATTAATCAAGGACGAGAAAATGAAGGCCCACAGGTTTGCAAAAGGCTTGAAAATTGAAATTCATAGTGTGGTGAATCCTACCAGTCTGAATACTTATAGGGAAGTAGTGGAGAAAGTTCTACTAATGGAGCGAGAGGTCAACTTCAAGTAGAAGTTGAGAAACAAGGGCAAGAGACCAAGTAATAGCAAAGAGTTCCAAGGAAACCAAAAGAAGCAGAACCGGAACCAGCCTCAGATGCAACAGACCCGAGGTAGGGTTGAGAAGCAGCAGGCTCAAAGAGAATGAACATGTTACAACTGTGGGCAAAAAGAATGTCTTGCCAAGGACTATCAAAACTAGGAATCATAAAGATAGATCCAAGGTTAGAATAATGGTCAAGGTAGGAACTAAGGTGGACATGGACAACAACAACCACAACAAAGGCAACCCCAGCAACAACAACATGGTATATAGAATCAGGCCTAAGTGTTTGCTATTGAGGATGGACAGGCGAACAACAACATGGCTGTTAAAATCTTGTTTGATTCGAGTGCCATTTAGTCATTTGTGTCAAAATACCTAGTTAGGAGATTACATCTAGTGACATCCACACCACTAAGACCATTGTATGTATCCACACCTATAGGAACTATAGTGACTACCCAGAAAACTTGTACATGTGAGTTGAAATTTGGAGGTAAATTGATAACTATTGACCTTAAAACATTATTGTAATACCCCGAGCCCTAAGTTCTTATTTGGACTTAACCACAAGGTGGGTCTAGGCTGCTATTACTTTACATGTGACTCACAACAACAACCACAACAAAGGCAACCCCAGCAACAACAACATGGTAGACAGAATCAGGCCCAAGTGTTTGCTATTGAGGATGGACAGGCGAACAACAACATGGCTGTTAAAATCTTGTTTGATTCGGGTGCCATTAAGTCATTTGCGTCAAATGAACTCGTTAGGAGATTACAATTAGTGACATCCACACCACTAAGACCATTGTATGTATCCACACCCATAGGAACTATAGTGACTGCCCGGAAAACTTGTACATGTGAGTTGAAATTTGGAGATAAATTGATAACTGTCAACCTTAGAGCATTATTGTAACACCCTGAGCCCTAAGTTCATATTTGGACTTAACCACAAGGTGGGTTTAGGCTGCTATTATTTTACATGTGACTCACACTTAACTTTCTAGTCCTTTTATCTTAAGTTTCATTGAATACTCAAAGTACTTAACTCGTTTAGATTTAAATAATTAATCTAACAAGACAAAGCATTAGAGATAAAAGAAATCCTTAAAATTTTTTATTTATTGAATAAGGAAAGAATACATAACTCATATAAACTATTATAGCGGAATATCAAAATTTGGGCAACATGCCCCTTACAATTAAATAGAAATATTCTAAGTAGAGATATTCTAAGTCTTGATCATGCATCTTCAGTTAATCATTTCCCTAAAAGACTTAAAGTAGGAAGGATGAACACAAAGCGTAGCAGATTATTCTAAAACAATTAAATCAATATTTTAAATCAACAAGACATCCAAGTCAAACACTTACAATCATTAGGTGTTTTAAACAATTTCTTGTCACGGTTCTAAATTAGATTGAAAGGGGTTTCAACCATTGATGTTCTTATCAAAATACCTCCCTTGAGTGAAAAGATAATCATTTATGCCAAGTTTCATTGGAATTAGATTTTGGGACATTACCCATATGAACTAATCATATGCAAAGAACACCCACAGTAATCCCTCTAGATTATTGTGATAGTACGTGACTCTTATCATTAATCATTTTTCTTTAATTAACATTCATGAATCATAAACAAATTAAATAACATTTAGCATGGTATCAACATGAAAACATGAAAACATTACATTCATGAATCATATGTCAAAATATATCTAAGCATGCAAAACTTAAGCATGGCATATATTCTAATATGAAATTCAAATATGCATGGTAACTAAATATAACACACGAATGAACATTTGATTAATCTAAAATAACAAAGTAGAAGTTTAGAAATCATTTCTACCTCAATTGATCAAAATTTAGATATCTGACAACACTTCAACACATTCAAACCTTTAAGAATACCCAAGAACTAAGTTGTTCACATTCAAGAACACTCAATGTAATAACCCAAGTCATTAGAAGCTTATACAAAAAAAAAAAAAGAAAGAAAGTTGCTCAACATGAGGACCAAGGTCCTCTAACAAATGAGGACTAAGGTCCTCACAATAAGGAATGATGCCTTCTATCAAAAAACACAATGAGTACCGAGGTCGTCACATTGAGGACCTAGGTCCTCCGTCTTAAAACAACAAAAAAAAGAAGGCTTGTGCCCAAGGACAGCAATCCCCATTTATGGGACCGCGGTCTTGCTATTTGGGGCAACCCACACTGTGGGACCATGGTCTTGCACTAGAAGACTACAATCTTGCAACAAGGATTGCGACCCTTCAATTAGGGGCACCCATAAGACCGAAGTGCTATGAGCCATGACTACAATCCTACGATTGCAAATAAAAAATAGAAACCCATAAACCCAAAATCTTCTACTGAATATATAAATAAATCACTACACAGAAATCCTAATCACTTGTTCTAAATCATTGCTCGACCTCCCCACAAGTGCACCATTCCCACAACTGCTCATCATCTTCTTAGAGAAACCTAAACTGAAGTGAAGTTCTAGAAGTTAAGAAGAAGAAGATTACAACATTGTTCCAATACAACACAGGTAAGATACTAATCTTCGATCTAGAATAATATTACGAATTAACATCATCACGTTTGAGGTTTCACAATCATATTTCACTAATTACATACATTAATCACTTTAAAACTGTCTGACATGATGAGGGTAAAGGAAACAAAGTAAAAACTTCTTGCCATTAGTCGTGATTCATATCTAGTTATTTAGTCGTATCAAATCACAGAGGATTAAATAACAGATCAGTTATGAGTGTTTTCTTTTGGCATACCAATACACAGGTAGACCATAAAACACTTCGGAGTGATTAACGAAATGGAGAATAACCTATAGAAAGGTATAAATCACTTTTACCCACATAAATACTCATTTGTAAACCTTAATTTAAGATGGCAAAGTCTCAAGTACAAAGGAAACAGAAAACGTGCTAGAATGCGATTTTTTGGAATACCTTGTGACTGTTACAGTGCTGGACACAACACACTATGAGAATGACCTTGTTTTACTACAGTAACATAGAGAGCATTGCAATAATGCGATAAACAAGTAGTTTATTAGATTTTGTGCACAAAATAGTAGCATCTAATGGTTATGATCTATTTACATATCATATAATATATGGATAGCTAAATGATGGGTTTAAGGATTAAAAATGATGCGAACACCCATAATGATGAGGATATGCATGTTAAACCATTAGGTTGCTTGTAACCACAGAGGCAAAAACTAGAATGCGAAGAGCAAAATAACAGGTAGAAGTGACTACCTGAACTCTTTCATATTATTTTGGTTAAAATATTGAACATGATTTGTTTGTTTATTGTTAATAATTGTTTAGAAGCATGTAAGGGGTGTATGCCAATTCGATTGAATGTTTATCTATTTTTGTGAAATTATGGCATGCCATGCTTTTGTATGAAAGTATATGTTATAGTTAAGATTCTATGCCATGCATGCCATGTGTTAAATAGAATGATTAATTTGATTATGAACATGATAACTTGTTTATTTATATCCATTAGTTATTTATATTGGATAGTCGAAATGTGAATATGTTTGTGATCATTAATCGATGATGATGAAGAGAATTAATCACGTGCTAGCATGGTGATGTAAATACTATAGTAGTAGTTTGGCATCATCGTAGGTGTTCCTAGCCCTAGGCGGGTCTTTGTTTAAAATGGGACTGTGAGTCTAAGTGAGACTCCACTCTGTGGTTCGATGATCGATTGAGACATCAACTCAAGATAGGGTTTTGATTAATGATTATAAGCATATTCACATTTTGATTATCCAATATAAATAACCAATGGATATAAATAAACAAGTTATTATGTTCGTAATCACATTAATCATTCAATTCATCACATGACATGCATGGCATAGAATCTTAACGGTAACATATTCTTTCATACAAAAACATGGCATGCCATAATTTCACAAAAATAGATAAACATTCAATCGAATTGGCATACACCCATTGCATGCTTTTGACCAATTATTAACAATAAACAAGCAAATCATGTTCAATATTTTAACGAAAATAATATGAAAGAGTTCAGGTAGTCACTTCCACCTGTTATTTTGCTCCTTGTGTTCTAGTTCTTACCTTAGTGGTTACAAGTTCTCAACCTAATGGTTTAACATGCATGTTCTCATCAATATAGGTGTTCACATCATTTTTAATCTTTAAAACCATCATTTAGCTATCTATATATTATATGATGTGTAAATAGATCATAACCGTTAGATGCTACTATTTTGTGCGCAAAATCAAATAAACTACTTGTTTATCACATTACTATAGTGTTTTCCATGTTATTGAAGTAAACGAAGTCATTCTCATAGTATGTTATGTGCAGCATTGTAATAGTCACAAAGTATTCTGAAAAATCTCATTTTGGCACACTTTCCGTTTTCCTTGTACTTGAGACTATTTCATCTTAAATCTAAGATTTACAAATATGTATTTCAATGGATAAAAGTGATTTATACGTTTTTGTAGATTATTCTCTGTTCTGTTAATCACTCTAGAGTGTTTTATAGTTTACCTGTGTACTGGTATGCCGAAAGAAAACACTCAAAATTGAGTTGTTATTTAATTTGTTGCGATTTGATATGACTAAATAACTAGACATGAATCATGACTAATGGTAAGAAGTTTTTACCTTGTTTCCCTTACCCTCGTCATGTCGGAAGGTTTTAAAGCAATTAATGTCTATAATCAATGACATACGACTGTGAAACCTCAAACGTGATGATGCTAATTTGTAATACTGTTCTAGATTAAAGACTAGTTTCTTACCTGTTTTGTTGGAACAATGTTGTAACCTTTCTCTTCTTAACTTTTGGAGCTTCACTTCAAGGTAGATGTGGGAAGAAGAGGGAGGAGCAGATGATTAGGGTTTCTTTGGCACACTTAGGTTTCTCTTAAAATACGATGAACAGTTGCGGGAACGGTGCACTTGTGGAGAGGTCGAACAACGGTGTTAAACAAGTGATTAGGATTTCTGTGCAATGATTTATTTATATGTTCAATGGAATATTTAGGGTCTACGGGTTTCTATTTCTGATTGTCAATTAAAAGACTGGGTCATGGCTCACGGGACCGCGGTCTTAGGGTGCCCCTAATCATCGGATCGCGGTTCTCCTATTCCAGGGCCACAATCTTCATGGACACCAAGTTTTGCAAGTTTATTTGTTAGATACCATGGTTTTCTAGCATAAGATGGCAGTCCCATAGTGGGGGCTACTCCAAATCGCAGGACCGCTGTCCTTGGGCACAAGCCTTCTTTTTTTTTCTTTGAGATGGAGGACCTAAGTCCTCAATGTGAGGACCTCAATCCTCATATTTTTTTACGAAGGACTAGGTCCTCTCTAACACCCCAACCCCCAACAGACAAGTTTAAGCTCAACCACAGGGTGCATTGGGTCCTATGTTACATTTACAAGTACACAACTTGTATCTCAATTCCTTTATTTTATCACTTATTGAAATACTCATAAGTACACTTCCCTTGAGTTTAATATTCAACAAGATAATACAAGTGAATAAAGGAAAACTTCAAACTCTTTATTTATTTAAAATAAAAAATATATTATTGAATTCGTATAATAAAAAACAAGAGTACATAACTCTAAAATTTAAAAGTAAAAATTCAACAAAAGTCAATGGAATCTAAAGTGGGCAACATGCCCTTACATTGAAAAAAAAAGAACTTTCCAAAAAAAAATAAAAACTTTCTAAATGCAGCTACTATCAGGTTTTCATTACCATCATATTCAATTTCCTGAAAATGATAAAAGAGAGGGGTTAGCACATAGCCAGTGGATCATTCATCAAACTACTAACTTACTAATTCAAATCAAAAGTACATCCAATTTCAAATACTTACAAGCATTAAGCAGTTCAAACAATATCTTGTTAGTGTTGTATATTTGACCAAAAGGGGTTTTTAATCTCTTGATGTTCTTCATTAAAATATTGCTATTCTGGGATGGAATGATAATTCATCTTGTCACATTTCATTGAAAATAAGGATCACATGTCCCCATTCCTAGTATTTTAAAACACATCCACACTTAGTGATGTTACTCATATACACTAAGTATATGTAAAGAATACTCATAGCATTACTTAGACTACTATGATGGTACGTGGTCCTTATCTTCACTTTCTCATATATAAATTTAAATAAATATGAAAAATATCATAATAATTAATATTAGAATTTAAATAATCAAGAGAATATGGGAAACAAAAATAACATGCTAGAAAACTTAAAAATAAGCCAAAGCATGGTTTCTAAGCATGTTATGCTATCATCCATGAATTAAAAATATAAAAACATGCTAGCTAAAATTAAAACATGATCAAACATGCTTCAAGCTTAAATTTAAACATGCTGAAATTTATAAAATAACATGATAGAAAAACTGAAAATAAGAATGCAATAAAGGCTTAAAGTAGTAAAATAAGAATTCTAGAAATCCCCTCCACCTTAATATGACTTTTTTGTTGAATACAACAGAAGTTCCCCTTATCTACTACTTTCAAAATTTCAAGAACTTTTAGTCACCAACAAAATATGGGTTGATTTGGTTTCCAATTCCTTGTGTGAACATAAGATATAAGCTTTATTTGATTTCCTATTTATGTGTGAACACAAAAAGGATTTAGAATACTTACTATTCTTTGATTGGAAGTTAATTTAGATGTGATATTGTGAGCAAGGCAACTTTTCAATTTATTTTGGTAATTGATTCCTTTTCTTATGCACACAAATCAACAAGATTTGACAGTCTTCAATTTTTAATTAGAAACTTCTAATCTTGTTCCTAAGGTGTTTAGAAACATTTTTCAGCAACTTTTATTCTTGGATTAGAAATGTTTAATCTTGTTCCTTGGATTTTTAGAAACATTTTTCATGAATTCAAATAATGAGAACATCCCATGGAGCTTCAGGTAGGGTAGGGTGCGCATGATCATGGTGTTCCACCTATGTGACTTGCACATGTTAGGGGTGGCCATAACTTTATAGGTTCACAAAAATTAAATAAAAATTAATATCTCCTCATTTATATGGAATTATGTTTTATATCCTATAGTTTTGAAATCACATGAACCTAATGCATATTTTAAGGTATGGTTTGGCCCTAGGTGAATTTTCTTCAAAAACTTTCCTTATTTAAGACCCACTTAGGTTACTAGGTAAATGAAAATCAAATCCAAATCTTGGAAAATTATTTTGATTTTTAGATATATCACTCATTTTGTTAGTTTATGTCATTCCGCTTCATTTCAGGTCATTTTGATCTCTCGAAGTACCCTAAATGACAATGTTTTGTAATTTGGACCCCCTGAAGGGCGTTTGGCAAATGAATACCCTAGTCTCGACCATTTATTCTAATTTTTGGATATGTTATCCCCTTAGTTGGTTTATATCATCGTACTTCATTTCAAGTTGTCTTGGGTACCTAAGGGGCACTAAAAGAGAGTTTTGGAACCTGCCAAATTTAGCCTTGAAATGAGTTCGGTTTCATTTTGCACTTAAATTTCACTAAATAAATGATAAATTTCATTTTAATTGAATACAAAGAATTTAGGGTATTACAACCTAACTTCCTTAGAAAAATTTTGTCCTCAAAATTTGTACATAGCTAAAGATTTCTAGTAAATGGGTGTGGATACTTTGTCTTAATCTTGCTTTCGAGTTCCTAGGTTGCTTCTTCTATCTCGTGATGTTTCCACAATACCTTCACTAACGGGATATCCTTCATTCATAGACTCTGTACTTTATGGTTGAGGATTCTGACTGTTGTTTTCTCATAAGTACCATCATTTTTAATATTCACTTCTTCCTAGTGGATGATGTGAGAGGGGTTAGGTTCATACTTTCTCAACATGGATACATGGAATATATTATGAGCCAAAGTCATTCAATTTTGTAGGTCCAACCCATAAGCACATTCCCCAATTCTTCTAGATATTTTAAAGGTTCTGACAAACGTTGGAGATAACTTCCCTTTGAATCTGAACCTAATGATGCCCTTTTGAGGACTAGTTCTCAAAAATACCTTGTCCCCAACTAGGAATTCTAGTGGTATTCTCTTCTTGTCAGCATAACTCTTCTAACGACTTTGTCCTATAGTCAGCCTCTTCTGTATTATCTTGACATGGGTATTCATTTCTTCCACCAAATCTGGTCTAGTTAATACATGGTCCTCGAGTTCAACCCAATAGGTAGATGATCTGCAGGGTCTTCCATAAAGAGCCTCGAATGGAGTCATCTTAATACTCGCCTGATAACTATAGTTATAGGCAAACTCTACAAAGCGTAAGTACTTGTTCCAATTCCCCTTGAAGTCTAAAACATAAGACCTCAACATATCCTCTAAAATTTGGATAACTCTCTCAGACTTACTGACTTGATCTGTGGATCTGATTGGCAGTAACTAAGCCACTTTAGTGAAACGATCCACAATTACCCATACGGTGTTTTCTTCCTATGTCTTAGGGTATTCTTAGTATCTTACCTATGGTTAGTATGCTTATACCATTAACTTCCCCCATCAAGCCTGTGAACCATTCATCTTGTCTTTTGTTCTTCCCTGGTCTGATGCAAAAGGTCCAATGGCAAGACTTGCTATAGATATAGGCTTGTCTTCATTTAGGGTCTTACCTATCCTAAAGTTTTCAATCTAATTGAAAGATTTCTTTGTTGTACCCAACCTCTGACTCAGTGGACTCTACCACATGGCAGATCGCTAACACTTTCTTGAATATTTAAAGTAAGGCAACAAGAGTTCTTAGGGAAATTGTTTTCATTAATTTGAAATCATAAGTACAAAACCTTATTCAAAGACAAAATAAATGCTAACGGATAGCGAGTCTTAAGAACTCTCTTCCATTAATTCTATTCCAAAAATTAATTTGTTTGTCCTAACATTGGACTACTAGGGTTTCTATAGAGGATATTGATCTTCTTGGGCCTCCAAACAAACATTCAGGCCTAGTTCTGACCACAATCCTGATTCTACCCTTGGTTGGCATTCTGTTGTTGCTGTTTGCCCTAAAAATGATCATTCTGACCTCCTCCCTGAGTATTATGTGGCTGAGGAGCTTGAGTGTAATTGGGCAATCCTTAGCATGATGGCCTTTCTTTCTGCACACATAACACAACCCTTGCCTCTTGGCTTGTTCTTTAGACTCGTTCTTGGCCTGCCCCTGCTCTGTGGAGCCTTACCACTCTTATTTTTTTTCTATGACCCATGATCTTTTTCATTCACGTGCCTCTTATTCTTTTCTCTCAACCTTTGCTCCATGTTAAGTTCTTGCTCTAGGATCAGAGCTCTTTCCAAGACATGCCCATATGTCTTTAAGCCCAAAGTCATAACCACTTTGTGGATCTCGATCTTGAGACCTCGATAAACATATTACCCTTCATCCTTTCCTCCTAGATTAGTTCTTGAGAGAACTTGGCTAGCTTACTAAATTTCATCTCGTACTTAGTCAACGTGAGATCTCTCTGATTGAGCCTTACAAAGTCTTCTTGTAGCTTTCTTAGGGTAGCCTCTAGATATAACTATTCACAAGAAATCTCCTCGAACTCTTCCTAGTTTATCTTTTCAATGTTGGTGTTTGTTTCATCAAACGTACGTACTGTCATAACTCTAGCTTTAGTTTCTAGGTTCTTGGTTTGTTCAATGGCCTAAAGGTTTTTCTTCTAGGTGCTTCTCATGCATGGGTACAGGATTTGGTCTCCAAGCAAATAAATAGTAAAACATGCATATCACACAATCATACAATCAAACAGTTTACGCTAGCACTGCAAAGTTCCATGCTTCCACCTACACTTTCAGGTACAAGTTTTCCATACCACTCTACCCCTTCCACTTAGGCTTTTATTCATAACAGAGTCACATCCAAACAATTTCACAAATTGCTCAATAACTTAGGTTCCCGAGCCCACTATATTCCATGGTCCCATACCAGCGAGCATAGAGAAACTAATTCTGCAAGAGTTACCGATCATTCACCACACATGATCCATCATTCTCCAAGTCCAGGCTTCCTCCATAACCCTAAATTCCTATTCATCCCATACTACATAGAAACAGAAAAATATAGAAGTTTCTCGGTCTCGTGTCCTGATCAAACAATTTTTTGTTTTCACACAAGTTTCAGTCTCTAGCCTATGTCCTAAAGATTTATGATTTTGATCCACTTTGCCACCCATGGCTACATCCATGTTTCTACCTAAGGTCTTTCCCTTGGACCTAGGGTTCTGTCTGGTTGATTCATAACTTTTGTGTAGCCAAGATACCACCTTTGGCATCTTTTTCGACTTCTATTCGATTCCTTGCCCTAATTTTCCGCCTTCTAATTTTTTTTATAGAAAGTAAAGGTGTTCTTCAACTCAGACTACACGTACAAGCTGGTGGGACAACTTGCAGATTGGGCGGTGAGATCAAAGTCTGCTTAGCAACTGCGCTTTCTAGGGCGGGATAACCCACCTCCCTTTCAGTGTTTAGCTTTACTCGAGACAAAGTTTACCCACTATCAGCTCAACTTGTAGTCTTTGTATCCAAACAAAACATTTCAATAACATATATTTCCTTTTTGAAAACGCTTTCTAAAACATTTTTCAATTTCAAAAATAGAAGGTAGGGCATTCAAATATTCCATTCAATTCAATTCAAAGTGAAACCCTAATTTGAGTTTCTAATTCTATTCAAGTAGCCATTGATTGACTTTCTAATTCTAGGCTAGTGCATCTACTGACTGAGCTCTAATACCGCCTTTGTATCAGAAAAAACTTTCTAATTTTGGCTTGGCAATTAATGCCTAGGCTCTAATATCACCTTTGTAACACCCCAACCCCCAAGAGACAGGTTTAAGCTCGACCATAGGGCGGGTTGGGTCCTATGTTACATTTACAAGCACACAACTTGCATTTCAATTCCTTTATTCTAACACTTATTGAAATACTCATAAGTACACTTCCCTTGAGTTTAATATTCAACAAGATAATACAAGTGAATAAAAGAAAACTTCAAACTATTTATTTATTCAAAATAAAGAAATGCATTATTAAATTCATATAATCAAAAGAAAGAGTACATAACTCTAAAATTTAAAAGTAAAAATTCAGCGGAAGTCAAATGAATCTAAAGGAGGCAACATGCCCTTACATTGAGAAAAAGAACTTTCCAAAACAAATAGAAACTTTCTAAATGTAACTACTATCACGCTTCCATTGCCATGATATTCAATTTCTTGAAAATGATAAAAGAGAGGAGTGAATACATAACCCAGTTGATCATTCATTAAACTACTAATTTACTAATTCAAATCAAAAGTACGTCCAATTTCAATCACTTACGAGCATTAAGCGTTTCAAATAATATCTTGTTAGAGTTGTATATTTGAGCAAAAGGGGTTTTTAATCCCTTGATGTTTTTTTATTAAAACACTCCTATTCTGGGATGGAATGACAATTCATCTTGTCACATTCCATTGGAAATAAGGATCACATGTCCCCATTCTAAGTATTTTAAAACACATCCACACTTAGAGATGTTACTCATATACACTAAGTATATGTAAAGAACATTCATAGCATCACTTAGACTACTATGATGGTAGATGGTTCTTATCTTCGCTTTCTCATATTTAAATTCAAATAAATATGAAACAAGATCATAATAATTAATATTAGAATTCAAATAATCAAGAGAACATGGGAAACAAAAATAAATGCCAGAAAACTAAAAAATAAGCCTAAGCATGGTTTTTAAGCATGTTATGCTATCGTGCATGAATTAAAAATATAAAAACATGCTAGCTAAAATTAAAACATGATCAAACATGCCTCAAGCTGAAATTTAATTATGCTAAAATTTATAAAATAACATGATAAAAAATTGAATACAAGAATGCACTAAAAGCTTGAAGTAGTAAAATTGGAGTTTTAAAAATCCCCTACACCTTAATTTGAGTTTCTTGTTGAATTCGGCAGAGGTTCCGCTTATCTACCACTTTCAAAATTTCAAGAACGTTTAACCACCAACAAACACCACTTCAACAACTCTCTAAAATATTGAAATAAAAACTTCTCATACAAGAGAGAAGTGAGAAGTGAGAAGAAGTGCCAAGAAGAAGGCAACATCAAACAAAGAGGGAAGTGTCAACTCTTTGCTTTGGGATGAGAAGAATGTGAGCAACTAGGGGGGTTTATATAGATTTTCATGAGCACTAGAGGATGATTGGGGCATGGTCACACTAGGAAACCTTTTCATTTCTCCATAGGGATGTTTTGGAATGCATAGATTGAGTGTGCACACGATTTAGAATGTGGGTTGATTTGATTTCCAATTCCTTGTGTGAACACAAGATATAAGCTTTATTTAATTTTCCTATTTATGTGTGAACACAAAAAGGATTTCAAATACTTACTATTCTTTGATTGGAAGTTAATCTAGGTGTGATATTGTGAGCAAGGCAACTTTCCAATATGTTTTGGTAATTGATTCCTTTTCTTATGCATACCAAATCAACAAGATTTGGCAATCTTCTATTTTGAATTAGAAACTTCTAATCTTGTTCCTAAGGTATTTAGAAACATTTTGCAACAACTTCTATTCTTAGATTAGAAACTTCTAATCTTGTTCCTTGGGTTTTTAGAAACATTTTTCATGAATTCAAATAATGAAAACGTCCCATGGAGCTTCAGGTAGGGTAGGGTGTGCATGATTATGGTGTTCCACCCATGTGACTTGCACATGTTAAGGATGGCCATGACTTCACAGGTTCACAAAAATCACATAAAAATTAATATCTCCTTATTTATATGGAATTATGATTTATATCCTATAGTTTTGAAATCATATGAACCTAATGCACATTTTAAGGTATGCTTTGGCCTTAGGTGATTTTTCTTTAAAAACTTTCCTTATTTAAGACCCGCTAAGGTTACTAGGTAAATAAAAATTCAAATCTTAGAAAATTGTTCTAATTTTTGCATATGTCACTTATTTTGTTAGTTCATATCATTCTGTTTCATTTCGGGTCATTTCAATCCCCCGAAGTACCTTAAATGACAATTCTTTCTAATTTGGACCCCCTGAAGGGCGTTTGGCAAATAAAAACCCTAACTTCGACCAATTATTCTAATTTTTGGATATGTTATCCCCTTAGTTACCATACTACATTTTAAGTTGTTTTGGGTCCCCAAGGGGTACTAAATGAAAGTTTTGGAACCTACCAAATTTAGCCTTGAAATGAGTCTAGTTTCATTTTGCACCCAAATTTTACTAAATAAATGATACATTTCATTTAATTGAGTACAGAGAATTTAGGGTATTACATCCTCATTTTTTGGTGGACCTTGGTGTTCATGTGAAGACCTAGGTCCTCACGTTGAGCAACTTTGTTTTTTTTTTTTTTGTATAAGCTTCTAATTACTTGGGTTATTATAATCTACCTCCCTTAAAAGAATTTCATCCTCGAAATTTTAAAATGTTCACATCCCTGTATAATGCTCTCAGGTTAACTACTTTTGGTGAAAAGCTCTAGGTACTTTTTTCGCATATCACTCTCCATTTCCTAGGCAGCGTCTTTCAGGTCATCGTGTTTTCACAAAACTTTAACAGTGGCATATTTTTGGTTCTGAGACTCTGCATTTTACAATCTAGTATTATGATGGCTGGTTCTTCGTAAGTGGCATTATTTCAGATATTAACTTCCTCCCAATGTATGATGTGAGAGGGATCTGGCTCATACTTTTGCAGTAATGATACATGGAATACATTATGGATCGAGGACATTCTATTCGATAAATCTAGCTCATAGGCACACTCACCTACTCGCCTGATTATTTCAAACAGACTGATGAACCTTGGTAAGAGTTTCCTTTTGATCCAAAAGCATTTAATCCCTTTTTTAAGACTAATACACAAAACCACTCAATCACCCTCTTGGAATGCTAGAGGTCTTCTCTTGTCTGCATAACTTTTCTTCCTATTCTAGGCTGTGGTTAGTTTCTTACGGATCTGTTTCACCTATTCATTCATTTCTTGCACCAGATCTGACCCTATAAGTAGATGATCTTCAAAGTTTGCCCAGCATGTTGGAGACCTACAAGGTCTACCATAGAGAGCTTTGTATAGTGTCATTTCAATACTCATCTGGTAACTGTTATTGTCAACCAATTTTGCTAAGTGCAAGTATTTGCTCCAATTACCCTTGAAGTTTAGGACACATGCTCTCAACAAATCTTATAATATTTGTATTACTCTCTCAGACTACCCATCTTTCTAAGGATGGAACACAATACTCATGGTGAGTCTACTACCTAGTTGCTTGTATAGGCTTTACCAGAACTAAGATGTGAATATAGAATCTTTGTCTGACACAATGGTCTTGGGTACACCATGTAGCCTTACTATCTCCTTGACATATAGTTCTCCCAATTTTTCAACTTTGTTTGTAGATCGGATGGGTAGGAAATGAGCTACCTTCGTGAGACGATCTATGATTACCCATACTGTGTCTTCATCTTTTTTATTTCTGGGTAGGCCACTTACGAAGTCCATTGCAATATTATCTCGCTTCCATTCTTGAGGGTTTCTTGTGTTTGCAACATTCTTGAGGGTTTCTTGTGTTTGGCCTTTACCTGCTAATAGGTCAAACATTTAGAGACATATTTGGCTATGTCCCTTTTCATACCTCTCCACCAGTAAGTTTTTTTGAGGTTCTGGTACATCTTATCACCTCTTGGATGCATCATGTGCTTAGTCTGATCCAATATGGTTCTTCTACTTTGCCCACCCTCTGGTACGCAAATTTTGTCCCCAAGTCTCAATGTACCTTTGGCATTGATTATGAAATTGGTGTGTTTGCCTTGCTTGACCCCTTCTCTGGGTCCATAATCCATTTGTCTTGTTCCTACTCATCTCTAATCTATCGTAGTAGGTCTGGTTGGCAAACCAATGCACATAAGTATGCCTACTTTCTATCTAAAGTTACACGCAGATTGTACTTACTGACTAGTTGATACATTTGCCCTTTTTCTTCATTCCTCTTATCGAACTTTCTGCTAAAGGCATTGGCTACAACATTAGCCTTTACTGGATGGTGGTGGAGTTGGAACTCATAGTCCGTAAAAAATTCGATCCATCTCTATTGTCTCAAATTTAGATCTTTTTGGGTGTAGATGTGCCTTAAACTTTGGTGATCAGAGAAAAGGTCGAATGCCTCTCCGTAGAGGCAATGCCTCCAAATTTTTGGTGCAAACATGATTGCCACCAACTTTAAATCATGAGTAGGATAATTCTGTTCGCGTACCTTCGACTATCGCGAGGCATATGCGATAACCTTTCCCTCTTGCATCAGTACCGCATCCATTTCATTCTATGACACATCAGTGTATAAGACATATCTCACCCCATGGGTAGGAGTGACTAATATGGGAGATGAAGTGTCTTCATCTAGAACTCACAATTGCTGAGCTTAGCATACAATTCATTTCTCCTCAATGCGCCTTGCACAATTTTCAAATGTTCTACATGTTTAGCTTCTAATTTTGAGTAGATTAAGATATCATCCACAAATACCATGAGGAATTGATCTTGATACTATTGAAAGACTCTATTCATCAATTCCATGAATGCCATCGGTGCATTGGTAAAACCAAACAACATCACTGTGAACTCGAAATGCCCATATCGAGTCCTGAAGGCATCTTATGAATGTCTGCCTCCCTAATCCTTAACTGGTGATAGCCTGACCTCAGATTAATCTTGGCGAAATGAGTGGTTCCCCTTAATTGATCGAACAAGTCATTTATTTTGCATAAGGGATACTTATTCTTTATGGTTACCTGGTTGATCTTTCTGTAGTCAACACATAACCTCATTGAGCTATCTTTCTTCTTCACAAATACTATAGGAACTCCCAATGATGATTCACATGGTCTAATGAACCCCTTCTCATGGAGTTCATCTAGCTATGTCTTGAGTTCAATCAACTCCACTGACGCCTTCTATAGGGAGAAATGGTTATAGGATTCGTGCCTGGTTGTAGCTCAATCTTAAACTCTACCTGTTTGTGTGGTGGTAGTCTAGGTAAATCATCTAAAAACATATATGGGTACTCTCACACTACATGTATCTCCTAAATATCTTTTGGCTCCCTAATGTCATTGTCCAGGTCTTATGTAAACTCCTTACTCTGCTTTATGCAATGCAGCATGGCAGTTATAGGGCTTCGGCGTAATCTTTGCATAGCTCCCTTGACCTTCCTTAGTTCACTAGATGGTAAAGTCAATGTGACTCTCTGTCTTGGGCAATCAATCTAAGCCTGGTATTGGGTTAACCAGTCCATGCCTAAAATCATATCATAACTACGGAATGGTAACACTTTAAGCTTGATAGTTATAAGTTTATTTTTAAATCTCAACTCACGTGTTCAAGTTTTCTAGGTAGTCATAGTAGTTCCTATGGGAATGGATACATATAGTGGTTCTAGTAGTGTGGATGTCACTAGTTTTAATCTCCTAACTAGTTCTTTTGAAACATGAGACTTAGTGGCACCTGAATCAAACAAGATCTTAACAGCAACATTAAATAGTAGAAAAATACCTTTGATAGCCAAAGCTGGTTCCACCTATCCATCCTTAATGGCAAACACTTGGGCGTGGTTCTGTTTACCTTGTTGTTGCTACTACTGTTGTTGTTGATGTTGTTAGGGCTGCCTCTGTTGTGGCTACTGCTATCCACGACCACCCTAGTTTCTTTCCTAACCATTATTCTGCCCTTGGATCTACCTCTGGTGTCCCTGATTATGATAATCCTAGGCCATATGTCCCTTCTACCCATAGTTGTAACAAGCTCCTTCTTTCCGAGCCTGCTACTTATCAATTCTACCTTGGGTCTATTGCCTTTGAGGCTGGTTTCTGTTCTGTTTCTTCTAGTTCCCTTGGAACTCTTTATTGTTGCTCAGCCTCTTACCCTTGTTTCTCAACTTTTGTTTGAAGTAGATCTCTCATTTAGTAAGCAGTGCTTTCTCAACTACTACCCTGTAGGTTCTAAGAGCCATCGGGTTCACCACCCTATGAATGTCAATCTTCAGGCCTTTCGCAAATCTGCGAGCCTTCATCTTTTTGTTCGTGATCAGTTCAGGAGCAAACTTAGCCAATTCAGTGAACTTGATCTCATATTCAGATACTATCATATCCCTCTAAGTCAACCTAATGAACTCATACTCCATATGTACTTGTATGGCTTCTGAAAAGAATTTATCATAGAACAGCTCTCTGAATTCTTCCCAGTTCATGTGTCGTACGTTAGTGTCTGGATCTATTTTTAGCATCGGCCACCAACTCCTAGCTGGTCCCTTCAATTGATGTGTGACCAGCGTAACTCTGTGGGGGTCCTGTAGCCCCTAGCACATCCAGGTGCTCATTATAATACCCCAACCCCCTAAAAACAGGTTTAAGGTCAACCACAAGGCAAGTTGGGTCCTATGTTACATTGACAAGTACACAACTTGCATCTCAATTCCTTTGTTCTAACACTTATTGAAATCCCTCAAAAATACACTTTTCATTGTGCTTAATATTCAATTCAACAAGTGCAATACAAGTAGAAAAATGAACACTTCAAACTGTTTATTTATTCAAATAAAGTAAAAAAACTAACATTCTTAAATTAATTCATAAACTTGAGTTCATAACTCTTTAAAAATAAAAATTCAGTGGAAGTCTAATAAAACAAAATTTGGCAACATGCCCTTATGTTGAATAAAAGAAAATAGAAGCTTTCTAAACATAGCTACTATCAGATTTTCATTGCCATCATATTCAATTTCTTGAAAATGTTAAAAAGAGAGGGGTGAGCACATAGCTCAATTGATCATCGAACAAATAGCTTATTATTTCAAAATCTCTAACACATCCAAATTCACACACTTTCAAACATTAAGTGATTCATACATCAAATTGGTTCAAGATGACGTTATAACTAAAAGGGATTCTAGTCCCTTAATGTTTTTAATTTAGATACCCCTCTTTAGAGTGGAAAGCGATTTCTTTGTTACTTTTCATTGGATGCCACATACCAAGTATCCCTTTGTTGCACTTTGCAACCACACACTCCAAGCATGTGTTAAAAACACCAATAGCACCCAAACGGGTCACCATGATAGTACGTGGTTCTTATCTTCACTTTCTTATGTTTAAGATCACGTAATCATAAAAGAAATTTAGAATATAAATCTTAGAATTTCAAACAACCTAGAAAGCATGAAAACATCATATGACATGCTTGAAACTTTGAAATAAATCCTAAACATGGATTCTAAGCATGGCATGCTCTCATGAGTAATTAAAACAAAAAAACATGCTAAACTGAAATTGAAACATGATTAAACATGCTAAAAATTGATATTAAACATGTTGAAATCTAAAACTACACATGCATGAACATGCTAGAATTCAAGATTAGTAGGTAGTGTTCTAGAAATCCCATTTACCTTAATCTGAGTTTCTTATTGAATCCGGCAAAGGTTCCCCTTATCTACTACTTTTAGAACTTTCAACCACCAACAAAAACACTCAAAGCAACTCACTAGAAAACTAAAATTAAAGCTTCTCACTTGTGAACACAAGAAAAGTGAGAAGATATGTCAAAAAGAGGGCAAGAACAAGCAAAGAGAGAAGTGTCAACTCTTTACTTTGGGATGAGATGAATGTGCACAAGAGGGGGGTTTTTTTATAGATGTTCATGAACACAAGGGGGACTTTTTGGGCAAGATCATAAGAGAATCTTTCGATACATATCTAGGACATTTTTGCATGGTTTGGGCAAGTGTGTTCGTAGTTTGGGCAAGTGGGCCCACTAAGATTCCTATTCCAAAGATATGAGCACAATTTTGTTTCCTAATCAAATATGAACACAAAATGGGTCAGGTTATGTTTAAATTTAGTTGGGATGTCCATATAGAATCAGATTTGGGTACTTAGCAACTTTCCTTTACTTGTTTCTTGCTTGGTCATCACACAAACATGCATAAAAACACTTCTACTTTTGACATTTTTTATTAGGGAATTGTTTCCTTGAGCAAAAGTGGCTAATGAATACATGATCAGACTTGAGGGACACAAGATCAAGGTCTTAGGAATCGTAGGAAACTCTCTTGATTTGGAATTTGGCAAATGTGGAGCACATACACATGGTGTAGACATTTTTTGGATGCATGGGTACACTTGATCATTTATCTGATACATGGGATCACTTGTCTTGGTTTTTAGCCATGGGGAAACTTCTCATCGGTGTGGTGTACTGAATCATTTTCATAGTACATAGTATCATTTTGTATGGATTCAAATAAAGAACGTATCCCATGGAGCTTTGGGTAGGGTGAGGTTGCACATGATCATGGTGTTCCACCCATGTGACTTTCACATGCTTGGGGTGGCCATGACTTCATGGGTTCACAAAAATAAAAATCAAATAGAAATTAATATCTCCTTATTTACAAAGAATTATGATTTATAACTTATAGTTTTGGAATCACATAAACCTAATGCAAATTTTAAGGTATGGTTTGTCCCAATGTGATTTTCCCTAAAAAACTTTCCTTATTTAAGACCCACTGAGTTCACTAGGCATATGAAAATCGAAATCTTAACCAATTGTCTTGATGTTTGGATATGTCATTCATTTGTTAGTTCATCTCATTCTGTTTCGTTTAGGGTCATTTTGATTCCCTGAAGTACCCTAAATGTCAATTCTTTCCAAATTTGGACCCCCTGAAGGGTGTTTGGCAAATGAAAACCCTAATCTTGACCAATTGTTCTAATTTTTGGATATATTGTCCAATTAGCCGATTCATGTCACCTTACTTTGTTTTAGGTTGTTTTGGGTCCCTAAGGGTCACCAAAGGAGACTTTTGGAAACTTGCCAAATTTAGCTTCGAAATGAGCCTGACTTCATTTTGCACCCAATTCTCTGAATTGATCTTGAATTTCATTTAATTAAATATAGAGTTTTTAGGGTTTTACACTCATCAAGCTCTTGGTACCAGTGATCTACAACTATGCTATTAGATGTACCATCGAATTGGGACGAGCAGAGTTTCTGTAACTCAATCAACATCTCCTTCTGTTCCTTGTCCTCAATTTCTTCATGTGCCCTCTAATGGACTAGAACATCTGGCATGGGTGTTGGCTGCTATACCGGTAGCTACTCTTGAGGGGGGTTTGCATTTGTTGCTTAGTTCCACCTATGCCCATATCTATGGCAACGACAATATTCTCATGATTTGCTCAATGACCTGTCTTGTACTCTCATCCTAGAACTCTGGAGTGAACACTGCCCCAACCTAAGCCTCAGTCTGGTTAACTTGTGCCCTTTGCCCCTAAGATTTAGTAACATCAAATGTTGCAATTCTCATAGCATGTCCCTTGGATCCTGTCATTTATCGACAACCAAAGTTCTATTCAATTATCATAAATTTATCGAAGAAATCCCATGTACTTACTTAGAGCATTTATTTTCTTCGTACCAACATGACTCTAGATTCATGACTATAAGTTCTCATTTATTCAGTCGCCTATTGGTTTGTGCTTCTAGTTTCACAATGAATTTGTTTAGTTTTGGGCACAGGATTTGGTCTTAGAATTTAAAAACATACAAGTATTTCAAAATTCTTTACATACAACAAACATGCAATCAACAATCTCATATATCATCACAACAACACACCAACATAAAGAGATTCCAAGCTTCCACCTATGCCTCCAGGTTCGAGCGTCCTATACCACTCTTGCTCATCAACATATATTTCCACTTAGAGATCTTACCACACCCAAACAATTTCACAAGTGTCTCGATGTCTAAGGCTTCCCAAGCCCTACTACACTTGACCATCCCATACCAACCAAGCATGGGGAAATAAGTTCGTCCATAGCCACCGATCACTTACCAAACATGGTTTGTCATTCTTCGAGTTCAGGATTCTTCCATATCCTTGAATTCCTATGCATCTCATACCACATAAAAACTAAAGATACAGGATCTTCCCGATCTTGTGTCTTGACCAATCAAATGTTTTGTTTCGCACATTATTAGTCTCTAGCTTATGTGCTAAAAGCTTTTATTTAATATCCACTATGCAACCTTGAAAACACCCAAGCTATACCTAAGGTCTTTCCCTAGGCCTAAGTATGCAACGTCCATTGCTCAGCTCTTTTGTAGGACTAGCAGTTTATAGTATATACACTACACTCTATTCCAATGACTTACTGACTAAGCCATTGACTAATAAACCAACTAAGCTACTGATTGAGCTCTACGTGAGCATCTCACTAGACTAGTACCACCTTTGGCCTCAGTCTAAACTTTTATCGATGAGTTATTGATTGAACTCTTTCCCCAATGAGCTACTGACTGAGCTCTTCTCAGTGAACTACTAATTGAGCTCTAATACCACCTTTGTAACACCCAGGGCCCCTGGATACCGTTGCACACGCTGCTAACTGGGCATCTTCATTTCTCGCCTCGAGACAAAATGGATCACAAGGTGCGGTAGCTCCTGCCATCACTATCCGAAGATCGAGAATGTTACTTTTGTGATCCTTCCTTTCTCATGCCATCCCAATAACATATCAGAGTGTGTAAACATAGCAACAATGTTAAACAGGAATAAACTTAGGGATGACATGTCAAAAAAATAATATCATGATTAAACTCATGAAAATGAAACAACATATTCTGACCTATTAGTCTAAGTTCAAAATGAATCACTGACAAAAAGATTGGCCCCATGGTGAAGTAAATAAACAAAATAGCTAAACATAAATGAAATGTAGGTCTATGTCCTACAACAATGAATATAAGAAATCTGTTACACCTATACAACCACAATAGTGGATTGTGTCAACTACTCCAATAGTTTCCAAGTACCTGCCTGAGCAAGTATCTTTAGTGGTTACCTGAAAAGTAGATTAGTGGTGGTGAGCTCAAGAACCCAGTGGATCTTACACAAAAACATCTTGAGTATATAACAGTTAAAACACAAACATGCAAGCACTTATAATACATTACGCATTTCAACAATTCAATTGTTTGAGTTAACATAAGACTGAAAGGGGTTCTCCCTCAGCATTCCAACTTAGGTTTGAAGAATTCAATGTAATGCCCAAGGCCTATTACATACTTCAAAACCCTATCTCAGGTTGATGTCTCACTCGATCATCGAACCAAGGAGTGGAGTCTCACTTAGACTCACAGTCCCATTTCAAACATAGACCCGCCTAGGGCTAGGAATACCCATGATGATGTCAGACTATTGCCATAGTATCTACATCATCGTGCCAGTACGTGGTTAATTCTCTTCATCATCTTTGATTAATGATCACAAGCGTATTCACATTTCAATTATCCAATATAAATTACCAATGGATAATAACAGACAAGTTATCATGTTCATAATCACGTTAATCATTCTACTCATCACATGACATGCATGGCGTAGAATCTTAATGGTAACATGTACATTCATACAAAAACATGGCATGCCATAATTTCAAAAAAATAGATAAACATTCAATCGAATAGGCATACACCCCTAGCATGCTTCTAAAAAATTATTAATAATAAACAAGCAAATCATGTTCAATATTTTAACCAAAATAATACGAAAGAGTTCAAGTAGTAACTTCCACCTGTTATTTTGCTCCTCGCATTCTAGTTCTTGCCTCAGTGGTTACAAGTTTTCAACCTAATGGTTTAACATGCATATTGTCATCAACATAGGTGTTCACATCATTTTTAATCCTTAAAACCATCATTTAGCTGTCTATATTTTATATGGTATGTAAATAGATCATAACCGTTTGATGCTACTATTTTGTGCACAAAATCTAATAAACTACTTGATTATCACATTGCTACAATGTTCTCTGTGTTACTACAATAAAACAAGGTCATTCTCACAGTGTGCTATGTGCAGCATTGTAACAAACACAAGGTATTTCGAAAAATCGCACTTCGGCACATTTTCCATTTCCCTTGTACTTGAGGCTTTTTCATCATAAATCTAAGATTTACAAATATGTATTGTAGTGGGTAAAAGTGATTTATAACTTTCTATAGATTATTCTTTATTTTGTTAAACATTCTGGAGTGCTTTTATGGTCTACCTATGTACTGGTATGCCAAAAGAAAACATTCATAATTGATCAGTTATTTAATCCTCTGCAATTTGATACAACTAAATAACTAGACATGAATCACGACTAACGACAAGAAGTTTTTACCTTGTTACCTTTACCATCATCGTGCTAGACGGTTTTAACGCGATTAATGTCTGTAATCAGTGAAATATGACTGTGAAACCTCAAACGTGATGATGTCAATTCATAATATTGTTCTAGATTGAAGATTAATGTCTTACCTATGTTGCATTGGAACAATGTTGTAATCATCCTCTTCTTGACTTCCGGAACTTGACTTCAAGGCAAACATGGGAAGAAGAGGAATTAGTAGATGGCTAGGGTTTCTTTAGCACACTTAGATTTCTCTGAGAAGAAGATGAGCAGTCATGGGAACAACGCACTTGAGGAGAGGTCAAGCAACAATGCGGAACAAGTGAGTGGGGTTTCTGTGCAATGATTTATTTATATGTTCAACGGAAGATTTACAGTTTACGAGTTTCTATTTATGATTTGCGATCACAGGAGCACCGTCGTGACTCATAGGAACATGGTCCTCCTATTCCAAGGTCGAGATCTTCATGTACACCAATCTTTGTAAGTTTCCATGTCATAGGATTGTTGTAATACCCCAGAATTTTGTCAAATAATTAAATAAATTAATTTTAAAATTTTTTTGGGTGCAAATTGTGGGTTGGCACATGAAAAATAATTTATATTGGAGATATAATAAAAATTAGGATAATTAAATGAAAATTACAATTTAATAGAATTAACGATGAAATTTAAGGAATTGCTTAAGAAATAAATAGAAATACAATATTTACACATATTAAATGTTAATACTACATCTTATAAGAATATGTACATAGAAAAAAAATTCATATAATTAAATAAAATGTATTTATTAAAAATAAATCAAACATTATGTAAATAATAGGGTGTAATTTACAAATTATTATCTGAAAATGAAATAAGAAATAAATAAAAATACATGAAAATGGAAAATGCAAATTATTAGCATTAAAAATATTAAAGAAATAGAAAGATATCAAATAAATGCAATATTAAATAATTAAAAAGAGAAAAATATTAGTAAATTCTTAAAATAGCAGGATTTGAGTAAAAATCAATGTTTACACAAATTAGGAAGTGAAATTTGGTTGGTAATTAGCAATTTTCGGATAAAAGAAACTTTAGGAAGTGATTTTGTAATTAGAAATACGATCCAACGGCCAGAAACCCATCATCCGTAGGATCTGAGATCTCACGGTCACGATCGAAGTCTAAAACAGCACCCAGGAGCACCGAATCACGTAGATCCAACGGCTACAAATCGATCATCCAAATCCACGGCTCGGATCAACACCGAAATCAGAGATCGCGAACGTATGGGTTGGTCGAGGCAGATCTGACGGCGCATAAACGATCAAACGAAATCCAACAGACCAGAACATTTTCGTTGATCGTGAAATCGTATCCGCACACGGAACTCGAGGATCATCAGACGATCGAGATTGAGGCGCTCGGGAGAGATCGCGAACACGTGCAGCGATCCAGGATGATCAACGGCCTACGATGAATTCGTTGATCTTGATCGCGAAGTAATGCTGTCATCGAGGATCATCAACGGCCGAGATTCCACCCGCCAAAACAAAATCGCGAACGTACACTCCGATCGAGGTTGATTAATAGACGAGATCGAAGATCTGATTCAACTGCTTGATCCGAGAACAATCCGACGGTTCTAATCTAATCCGAACGCATGTCTCGAGGCAGATCCAACGTTCCAGATGTTATCCGCCCGATCTGATCATGAAACGTGTCCTTAGGATGATCTGACGGTCCCGATTAAAGGCTCCGATTTAAATAACCGAAAATCAGATTAAAAATCCGAAAAAAATTCAAAAAAATCTGAAAATAATGTTTCTAAACTCCAAAAATTTCCAAAAAAAATACCTACTATTTTCCTATGCTTGGGGGGCATGAAAATTTAAATTTTTGCAAGTTTCCCACCAAAAAATTGCCATTCTATACACTTTTGAAGCCTATATAAACCCCCCAATGCTCACAACTCAAACCATCCCAAGCAACAAGAGTTGAGTTGTCATCTTGTGCTTCTAGCCTTCTTCTT
>JAJIYU010001611.1:0-35083 GCA_030144865.1 Tinospora cordifolia | reverse complement strand
TTTTTATATATTTTTATAATTAGTTCGCTTGATATCCCCCCCTTTTGTTTTTGGGAAAAAGCGGTTTAATTGTTCCCCCCCCCCCCCCCCCTCCCCTCTTAATTAAGCTTGGATTATACTTTTTTGGTTACAGGAAGTATTTGCTGATCCTTCACGGGATGATAGTTTGATTTTCAAGCTTTTAGACATAAAAGATGATGTTGAGGATGGTGCAAGTGCTGCGTTATTTCTTCAAGATCTCGCCAATGAGCAAGATGCTGAAGGTAGTGTGGCAAGCTAAGCTGGCTTCTCGTATTTTGATTCTTTCCCAAGCACGTGAGTTAATGTTGCATCCAATATAATTGGTCGTTTTCATAAACATGACAAACTATTTAACTCTTTCCTAAATAGTTCATCTTTTTTACCCCTATTTCTTCCTTCCTTTCTTTCTTCTCTTATATAAAATGGAAGGAAAAGTGAGATGAAGTAGTTAGACTTATTTGTCTGCTTAATTATGGCTTGCTTCCATCCTAACAGAATCTAAACTTTTACTTCGCTAATCTTTTCGAAGATGTCCGCATGACTGGATTCCAAAATTAATTTAGTACAGTGTAGGTGTGGCTCCCAAGGGATGGTTCTAAACACGTGTCAAGATTGAATGGACACATCTTATGGACTACTTGATGGAGGAATTTTATTTTTTATGTGTTTAATTTGGATTAACTAGCCACAGATTTTTTTTTTAGAAGAAACTATATATTTTAGGCTTTCAAATGAGAAATCTGAACGCTGGACATTACAGAGAGTACAAGATATTATGTCAATTGTCTAACCAGTCCCCAAAAGTATACCCTTGACTGATTTTGGTGGAAGTGATCCATATACAAAACAAGATTTTAGATCTTTTCCAAACCCTAGTACTATCTTTACATGTATTATTGAAAATCCTACTATTTTTTTTCTTCCCATATACTGAACCAAACAGCAAAAATGATGATCCGTCTGTAGGCATTTAATTTTCAGGCTTGAACATCTTCAAAAATTTGCTCTTCAAATCCTAGAATCCATGGTCTGATTCCTGGCAATTTTGCGTCCAACTTTTCCAAACATCTGTTGTGAATTTACAGCTACCGAATAAGTGATTTGTAGTTTCTCCATCACCCCTGCATAGGCAACAAATGGATGGTTTTAAAGAATGATTAGGCATTTTTTTTTTTTTTTTTTTGCACTATGTCATCCACATTTAATTTGTTAAGAAGAATGAGCCAAGCCAAAATTTTTGCTTTGGTGGGGGCTTTTGTTTTCCACACAAGATTGGCGTATTGGAAAGGGTTTGAAGTTGTTCGGGCTGTTTAATTTACTATAGAAGGACTGAACTGTAAATCTATTGTCTTTTCCCCCCCACCCATTCAATTCTATCTGGATTTTTGAAGGTTGAAACGGCTGCAGCAAGCTAAGAATTTCCGTAATTTCCTGCATTTGGTTTTCCCTAATGTTTTTGGTGATGCGAAGGTTCCAAGCCCAACTTGCTATTCCTTCATCCCTTGATTGTTGAATGAAAGCTGATATGGGGGCTTCATGCTTATTAGATAAGTTGTAGTGGCCTGAGAACATATCTTTTAGATTTTCATTGGCACACCATTTATCCTCCCAAAATCGGGCCTCCTCTCCCTTGCCCACATTCCATCTAATATTCTTTCTGAACTATGGGTACAAGCTGGCTATGGCTTTCCATGGAGATTTTTTGTTGCATCTTTGACCAACACCGGCCTCCCTACCTCTAGCCAGATGTCCGTGAATGCTTTTAATTATTCTAGCCCATAATTTGTCCGGTTGCGTATAAATTCTCCACAGCCATTTTCCCATAAGCGCTTGATTCCTCTTTATAATGCTTCCAATGCCCAAGCCTCCTTGTTCCACATCCTTACAAACTTGTTCCCAATTCACCAAGTACTGGCCTTTCTCCTTCCCTTCATGTTTCCACAGGAACCGCCTCAGGCTTTGTTCAATTCTATTAGCTACCCCTTTGGAAATCTTGAACATCGAAAGGAAATAAGTCGGGTGGCCTCCAAAACTGCTTTTAGGAAAAGAAGACACCTTCCCTTGAAAGATAACTACTTTTCCGTCCCTAAACTCTTCGGTGGAATGTGTTGATTATTGGGCTCCAAAAATCAAATTTATTTAGGCTTCCTCCCAAGGGCAACCCCAAATAATTTAGAGGCCATTTACCTTTAGAAACCTTCATATGCTCGGCCACCCTTTCAAGGTCTGTTGTTTCCACATTTAGACCAACCAGCTTACTTTTTTCTATGTTCATTGATAGCCCTGATATAAAACAGAAAGTATTCAAAGCTTCTTTTACATGCTGGATTTCCTTTTTATCATTCCTCATGAATAGAATGCAGTCATCTGCGAAGAGAAGGTGGTTCAAGCAAATACTGCCTTCCCTACCTTCAGCCTAGTTATGCATTGTCTTTCCTCGGCTCTTTCCATAATTCTGGTGAAGGCATCAGCAATCAGGGTAAAGAGGAAAGGAGATAAAGGGCCTCCTGTCTTAGGCCTTTCGAACCACTAAACTTTCCCCTAGGCGGACAGTTGATGAATGTGGAATAAGAGACTGAAGTTAGACATCCCTGGATCCACCTTCTCCACCACGTACCAAAGCCCTTGACTTCCATCACATAATCCAAAAAACTTCATCTGACTGAGTCATAAGCCTTTGCGAAGTCAATTTTAAGGAGGCCTTGTTTCTTTCCCGCTCTATAATCTTCCACCACCTCATTAGCAATTTGGACCGCATCCAAAATCTATTTGTCTTTAATGAAGGCCATTTGGAGCTCTCACTGACCGTGGTGTGGAGGACATTCCTCAATCTAATAGCTAGTATCTATTATTTTGTATATGCTCGTTATAAGGCTGATTGGCCGATAATTTGTGAGCTTGATCGAGTTGAACTTCCTGGTTATAAGGCATATATAAGTTTTATTGACTCTGCTGTTAATCACAGCATATTGGTGAAACTACTTCATGCAGTTATAGATGTCTTGTTTTATCGTGTCTCATTTCTTTTGGAAGAAAGTCATGGTGAACCCATCAGGATCTGAGGCCTTGTTCCCATCACAATTGAAAACAGCCCGCCTGATTTCGTCTTCCTCAAATGGCCTCTCGAGCCAATAGCTATCTGCTTCCGAGATCCCGTGCTAGTTCAGACCTTCTATCCCCCATTTTTTGGAACTTGTTTCCTTAAGGGTTGATTCAAAGTGGCAAATAATTGCTTCCTTTATATGATCAGCATCCTCCAGAATTTGACCTCGATCATCGTCCAGCTTATTGACTATGGCCCTTGCCTTCCTCAAGGTGAGAATTCTGTGAAAGTATCTGGAATTCACATCTCCTTTCTTGGCCCATTTTAATTTGGCTCATTGGCTAGCTCGTCTTTCCATTCTTCATTCTAACTGTTGTATTTGCTTGACTGTGTCGAGCCTTTTAACCATTATATCTAGGTTGTTGTTGCCTCTTTCCAAAGCTAGATCCAACTGTTTGACAGTGTGGACCAACTGCTCTAGCTTCACTTGGCCTTGAGGTTGTTGTTTGGTGCTCCATTCTTTCAACTTGTTCTTCAAATGTTAGAGTTTCATCATACATTTGTAACCAGCCCAACCCTTGGGATTGTTCGCTTGCCACTCCTTTTGAACCAACTCTTTAAACCCCAGATGCTTCGCCCATGCATTTTCAAATCTAAACGGAGCCGAGCCCCAAGTTATTTCAGTTGTGTTCAAAAGTATGGGCCAGTAATTAGAAACAATTCTTTCTAGGCCCTAAGATCTTTGATATGGGAACTTTTCCCACCATGTAGTGTTGCCCAGAAAACGGTCCAATTTACAAAGAGTAGAGGGGCTTATGCCATTGCTCCAAGTAAATTTGATATTCTTCAAGTCTAATTCTTTTAGGTGCAGATCTTGAATCCAGTCGTTGAAGAGATGCATTTGGCTCGTGGCATACTCCCCATGCATCTTTTCAGAATGGTCTCGCATTATATTAAAGTCTCAACCAATACACACGCCCCCTGGGTGAGGCCTGAGATAGCTGCTAACTCGATGAGAAAATCCTCCCTATCACTATTAGCGCATGGACCGTAGACTGCTATGAACCACCATTCCTGATCTTCTGCTTCCCTCAGTCTGACTGTGAGGGAATATTTGCCTTCTAGTTTTTCCTTCATCACGAATTTTTGAGAGTCCCATGTAATGATTATACCAATGATTATACCCCTTGCAAAACCTTCCGTTGCTAGATCCATCTAGTCCATGAAGGATCGTTTCCACCATCCTGCCACCGTTTGTCTGTCTATCATCCTACTCTTTGTTTCTTGAAGGGTGATGACATTAACCTTAGAGGCACGAATAGTCTTCCGAATGGCTTGAAGTTTTAAGGCGTTGCCCACGCCTCTAATATTCCAGCTAAGGATCTTCATGATCACCAAAAGAACCCAAGGGAACAAACTATGGGAGGATCACCAAACCTCCACCAATTGAGCGTCGATCGACATCAAGAATGTTCAAATGCGCTCTATCTCCTTTTCATGCATGTCGTCTATGTGTTCCAACTACTGAACTTTGCATAGAAGGTGGGTTTCACTTTGCGGCTCTAACTGGATTCTATCTGTTGTTGTTTGTGGCTCTGTGAGCTTTTGGTAGCTAGTTGTAGGATGGATCTTATCTATCGACTTCCTTGGTGCGAGCGGAGGTGTGGGGGGGGGATGGAGCATGGTGTCTCATCTGAAGCGTAGTGGGATGAGGGGATGTAGGAGTTTAGAGGATGAGGACATACCTAGTTATGTCGACCCGCAGCATGTTGTTGTGGATTCACTTCTTCCTTCGAGTACCATGTAGAGGCATCATTTCCTAAGAGAGGAGTTGTCGAGATGCTATCGAGATCCGAGTCGAACGTGGTGCTAGATCCCGTTTTGCCCTCTGAACTTGTTCTTGGCAGTTCCAACTGCGCTTCCCATTGAGCCAAGACCCCCATATAGTCTCGACATTCCTGTCTTTTCTCTCTCTGGTACACTCCGAGTTCCTTTTGGTTGGCGTTCATTTGCTTATAGTAGTCGGGCCCCGCCTTGTTCTTAAATTTGTCCAAGTCAGTATGTGGGCCAGTAACATCCCTGTGTAGTTGGACCTCTTGTTCTTTTCCTCTGTAGGCCCGGGAGCTATGTAATTGCGGCCCATCTGGAAATTTTCGATATTGGACCTTTGCATCCAATCCAGTATGGGCTGGGTTGGGGTAACCCAGAATCTACTTGCCCTTTTGGGCCCTTGTATGTGGCCCATAACTGGTGGATCCTTCTGTCATCCGATTTTGTCGTGGGCCTCCAATTTCTAGGCCTTTATTTGAAGTCTGTTGAGTGTTGTTCACATCCTTGGATCTATTGGTCCATTCTTGTTCTCGATTTGGCATCACACGTGGCGCTACTGCCTCTTGGTGCTCGTCTCTCCTTCCTCGCCACCTGTCAGAGCTCGTCCTCATGAGCCGCCTGACATCTACGTACCATCCCTTGCACCTCTGGTTCCAGAGCCTATCCATCATGAGTGTCACCTACCCCATTACCATCACCGTTACCATACTCGTTATCGAGAATTGGAATTTCGTCGCTGCTCCGATCACTAGATGGATAGTGATCGGCGAACATGGCCTCCGAGAATTTGTTTGTAGTGAACTGGTCAATAATTTGAGACTTGAGTTCCGCTATCTCCAATCCCTAGTTTCTCTCTTTCTCCATCAATCAAAACTCCTAGACACCCTCGTCATCGTAAATTTCAAATTCTTTTGGTAGAAAGCCTGAGACATATCCCTTTAGTTTGATGATCGTCATTTCCATGATCGACCCAGTCAAGGTAGCTTCAACTATATCAAGGAGCCCTCCACATGCCTCCCCAATCTTACCAAAGGTGTAGATGTTCCAGTGCTTTGGGTTAATTCCTTCGATTCACATCCAGTTGTTATGGCAAGCCACCTAACCACTATGGTTTGTCGTTTCCTCGTTCCATTCTTCTATGCAGAAACCTCCTAGATAGGTTTGATACATCTCGGCTCGTAAGGTATCCATATCCATTAGGTCGTTACATATTAGTAAGCCTCGCGCAACATCGAGCTTGTGGATGTGTAGCTCCTTCCTAAGCATGCGCCTTTTAGGGATGTTTCGATTATTGCCCAGGACGTTTCGTCTGAAGTTCTCATGATTGAGAACCAAGAGTTGCGTCTGGGTTCTTATTCATTTCTTTCCATTCTTTGGCAAGCTATCGATGCTCGGTTGTTGTTGGTTCGAACACGGTGTCTCCGTGTCCTTTCTTCCCCTGAACTGCCTGTTGCTAGGTACTTGCTCCAGTGTTGTCCCTCCCTCTTGTATTTCCTTCCCTTTGTCTGTATGTCACCGGTAGTCTGTTGTCCATATACGCAGGCATCTCTTGTACCACTCTGTCCAACGCTTTCCATAGTTGTCTCCATGCTTCCATGGTGCATTCCTCTGCGATTATCACACTTTGTTGCTGGTTGTTCACCAGTTTCATGAGCTTCAAAAATCGGTCGTTATTGTTCACGATTACCTCCATCATAGTTGTATGTCCTCTATTTTGTAAGACCCCTATCGTGCCCTTTCTCCCTGTGTCTCTTTCGATTAGCTCTCCTAGCTAGTTGTGTAACCAGGTAGTTGTATCTCTGCTTCTTGCGATGTTGTATGTTTGGTTCTTCATCACCTCCTGGATGAGAATCTCTTCTCCTTCCTTTGTGTAGTAGATCGAGAAGTGTTTGAATCGCGTTTGGAATGATAGATATTCTCATTCCCCATGTACTATAGTTTGAACCTTGGAGTTAATGCTTTGACTTGCCTTCACCACTTCATTTCCTTGTCGATAATTTCTTCTGCCGTTCACCTATAGTCGTCGGTTGTCCAAGGCTTTGTCCTCCTGTTTCTTTTGTTTTCTTTCTCACCACTATTATCCATCCTTAGTCGTCCTCCTCGTAGTTATCCCCTTGTAACACCTATTTCTAGGATCTCCTCGTTTCCACGTGTTGACCAGGGACTTTGCGATCGACAGGATGTGTGTTATCGTCGTTTGCCCATTTAAGGTACTGTGTAGTTACTTCACCGTTCCGTTGTCCCGTTGTCCTTGCCTTTTGCCTCTCCAGTCTTTCCGTTCGTTTTTCCTTTCTTCCTTGTCGTAGTCTCCTTTGCTCCGCTCCGTATTCCCATTTTTGCCACGTTCCATACTCGCCATGTGTTCTCTCTGTTCTCGCCATTCTCGCCGTTCTCGCCATTCTCGCCGTTCTCGCCATTACCATCAGAAGGCTAACACTTTAGGCACACAAAATATCAATTATGATTCAATAATCAATTTTTAGTGCATTCCTTTTTTTATCATAATATGATTCCAAGTTAACATGTTTGCACGTGTGTTCGAGTCTTTACTGTCTCATCACTTGTATGCGAAATCAGGAGTTTTCCAAAATGCATTGTTCTGGAAAACACAGTACAACATGCTACTTCAATGGTGTGGCGTGTTGCACTTGTGGGAAATTTCCTAGAAGTGTTGCAAACACTACAATGCCATAGATATTTTATACTTGGTTCATTCTTCTCTTAGTGCTATTGCTACCTTCACGATTTCCCTCTCACTTGCCTCTCCTCAATTTGAAATTGCTATGTAGCTTTGTACATTTTTTTTTTTGAAACAGAAACTTTATTATATTAATAGAAAAAGTTACATCCGGATGAGGTATCCGGAGCATTACAAAGGCTGTAAAATGTTGTCACCATTACATAGCCAATCCCGAAATTTGTAATCTTTCCCTAATCTAGATGTAGAGATCCATGTAGCAAAAAGAATATTGGATCTCTCCCAAAGCTGTCGATCATCTTTGTACTTTTTCAAAAAGAACCTACTATTCCTTTCTTCCCATAAATTGTACCATATAGCTGCCAAAATCACCTTCCAATATTGATGAAGGTTAGCCATTTTTATACTATCCGGAATCTGATAAAACTGACCAGCTGCTGGAATTGTGATTGCTTCATGATGGTTGTCCCATTGTCTCCACATGTTCTTCACCATTTGGCATTCTTCAAAAATATGAGTGATCGATTCCCCGCTACTCCTGCATAACAGACACATATTTGGATTAAGATAAAGCTTTTGTTGCTTCTTCTGAATGTTATCAACAGTGTTGAGCTTATTTAGGCTCACAAGCCAGAGTAATATTCTGGCCTTCATAGGGGCTTTTATGTTCTAGATAAAATCTGTTGGGACATAAACTTCAGTTTGTTCTTGTGTGCTGAAACTATCTTTAAAAGACTTCACTAAAAACTGGCGGTTTTGCTCTAAGGCCCATGTAGGCTTGTCTTCAATGTTTGTAAAGCTTTGGAGGAGGCTCAGCATGTCACTAACTTCATCCATCTGATTGTCCCCAAGGTTGCAACTTATATGTAAGTTCCAAGCCCATTGGTTAGGGTTCGTTATAGCTGGTTTGGTTAGAAATTCAACAACTGTTCCCTCTTTTCTTGTGGATAATCTAAAAATATTTGGAAATTTATCCTTTAGCTTGTCCCTTCCACTCCATATGTCTTCCCAAAACAGCACATTATCCCCTTTACCTACTTTCCATATAATGTGAGGTCTTATTTTGGAGTACAATCGATGGATGTCTTTCCATGGGGACCTATGGCTGCATATTCTACATATTCTAGCTTCTCTACCAAAGTGTTTCTGGCCATGTATACTTTTGACAATCCTGGCCCATAGTGTTGTTGGTTGTGCCATCATTCTCCACAACCACTTCCCTTTTAAAGCTTCATTAATCTTTCTCAGCCCCCCTATGCCCAGTCCTCCTTTTGAAACATCTTTACACACTTGCTGCCATCTGACCATATTTTTACCTTTGGTATCCTCTTCACCCTTCCAAAGAAAATTCCTCATCTGTCTTTCCATTTCATCAGCCATCTTCTTTGGCAGCCTGAATAGGGAAAGATAATAAGTGGGAAGAGCTTCAAGAACAGACTTAATCAATAGTAACCTACCCCCCTTGATAAATAACTGCGTTTCCATCCTGCTGTCCTCTTCCTTATTTTAGAAAGAACTGGTTCCCAAAAGGTGGCTTTGTTTGGATTACCTCCTAGAGGCATTCCCAGGTATTGAATAGGCCATGTACCTGTTGAGATTTCCATCTCTTTAGCCCAAGAATCTACTATGTGAGGGCTTATATTTATTTCCAGCAAACTACTTTTCTTACCATTCACCTTCATGCCTGTGAGTAAACTAAAAGTGTGCAAGATATTCATCATCTCCACCAACTCCTCCTTCTTATGAGGTATAAAGAGGAGGCAATCATCTGCGAATAGAATATGGGTAAGGGCAATGTTTTGCTTCCCAACTTTCATTTCAAATATTTTACCCGATTGTCTTGCCTGTTCAATGATTCTTGTTAGAGTGTCCGCTACAACAGTAAACAAGAATGGGGATAAGGGGTCACCTTGCCTTAAACCTCAAGTGCCGTTGAACTTGCCTCGGGGTCTGCCATTAATGAAGATTGTAGCTTTGTACATTTTTAAAGCACATTCCTTACTTTATCCATATGAGACTTCTTGTTTAACCGACCTTAGCACTCACTGCCTAGGTTGATTCTCCATCCAAAGGAATTGTTGACCAGAAACATTTCTAGAAAGTAATAATAAACTTCATCTGGGAGAAGTGGACAAGGTTCTTGGAAGGAGAGTTTATGGTTCTATCATCCTGTGAATGTTCTCTGTCTATGTCCATATTCAAGGGATATCTTGATAGGAAAAAGGAATTCTGATTCTGGTTAGGATTGCAACAATGGGGCCTATATGGTTGGAGCATAATAAGAGGATTTTTGAAGATGTGAAGAAGGGCACATCCTGTATTTGGGGTGATGCTTTGCTGCTGGCTTCTATTTGGGTTGCTATTTCAAAGCTTGCATCAAGTTTTTGAGTTTTGGATTGGTATAGAAATAGGTTAAATTCTATGTAGGGTTGGATTTTGTTTGTTTTGCTTTTGGCTAGTTGAGTATGTCTAGTACACCATTTGTACTTTTATTACTTAATATAATATATTGTTATTTGAGCTGGTTTCGAGAACAAAAAAATAAAAATAAAGCATCAATATTTTCATAGTGATTCGAGAGGGGGTTTGACCGTTTAAATTTTTTCATATTTTTTGTCAGGTGATGGATTGAAGGTAAAAGCTCTTATAACTCTTTTTTTTATTAATATAATTTTTTTTCCCTAATACTTCTCTTTGTGAATTGTGATTTAGGAATTTGATGAACTATTATGTAAGGACTTTGGAAGCAACACACAAAAGTCTGAAATGGAGCTTTATTTAGATGAAACCAAAATCGCAAGGAATGTGAATTTGGATATTATTTCTTTTTGGAGTTCGAATCAATTTTACTGTTCCTTTTATTTTCAATCTTAAATTTTATTAATGTGTTTCACTATTTGTTATAGGTAACGTTTGTGAAATGAATTTAGAACTTATACAAGATGTGTTGAAAACAAGCACGAGTGAAAATCTCCCATCAATTAAATGTTCAAAAGCTTCAAGTTCTATTCACAATTAATGCATTTTTTCTTTGTCATGATAGATTTGTAATGTATTTTGTATTGAAAACTGTCTTTTTATAATGCTTGTTTGTGGAGGATTATAACAAGTTATAACAGGTACAAAAAGGTTATAACAATTACAAACAAGTTATAATATGTTACAATAGGTTATAAAAAAGTTAAAATAGGTTAAATAGGTTGTAAACAGGTTACAGGTTATTTGGGTTAAACGCGTTGTCAACAGGTTATAGGTCATTTGGGTTAAATGGGTTGTCAACTAGTTAAATGAATTGTAAACAAGTTATTTAAATGGGTTAAACGGGTTAAATAAACGGGTCATGTTAGGTCAAACATGACACAAAATGACTTGTTAATTAATCGCGTTAAACGTGTCATAAACGGGTAACATGTTTATTAAACGTGTCGTGTTCGAGTTTGTGTATTGTTTTTTTTTTTTTTTTGAAAAGAAACTTATATATATTTATAAAAAAGAGCCTGATGAGATATCAGAGCTCGAGAACATCAAAAGTACAAACTATGCAATATTTTTTCTCCTTGACATAGCCATTCCCCAAAAGTATACCCCTTACCTAATTTATTACAAGACACCCAAGAAGCAAAAAGTACATTGGACCTCTCCTAAATCGCCATCTCCGATCTATTCCTATCCAAAAAAAGTCTCTTGTTCCTCTCTTCCCAAACTGTGTACCAAACCGCACAAATGATGATCTTCCAATAGTGTTGCAGACTTCTTAGGACTATGCTGTCCGGAATTTTGAAGATATCATCATTCATGGGAGAAACGAAACCTTCAAAAATCTGCGACCATCTACTCCACAGATTTTGAATCAGCTGACACGGGCCAAAAATGTGGGAGCTTGATTCTGAGTTATCCCTGCAAAGAAGACAAATGGAATGATTAAGGGTGCAATCAACATATTTTTTCTGAATATTTTCTGCTAGATTAAGTCTATTAAGACTTATGAGCCAAGCAAGCATTTTTACTTTTGTGGGAATCTTAGCCTTCCAAATGAATTCCACCGGAACTCCATGATGGTTTGATCTCCCCTCACCCAAGTGATTCCTAAAAGAGCTAATAGTGAACTTTTTTTATCCTTCTCCCATCCAAAGAGGTTGATCCTCGCTATTGTCATCCTCTTGCTGAAAATTCTGCAACATGTCCAATAAACAACTGATTTCTTGCAAGCTGCCCTCCCCTATGTTCCTGTTAATGTGAAGATTCCATCCCCACACACGTCTATTTTCTACCTCACTGCTAGATCTGAAATTTGCTATTGGACCTTCCTTCATGTCCGATAATCTAAAAGCATTTGGAAACTTTTCTTTTAGAATTTCGGACCCACACCATCTTTCCCCCCAAAAGTCAACTTTATCCCCTTTTCCTATTTTCCATACAATGCTTTTCTTTACTTTCTCATAGAGATTAAAAATGTCCTTCCATGGAGCTCTGTGACTACTCTTTTTATTTAAACCAGCTTCCTTCCCAAACATTCTTGAACCATGGATGCTTTTTATGACTCTAGCCCACATATCTTCCGGATTCTTATACATTCTCCACACCCATTTCCCCCTCAAAGCCATGTTTCTTTTTATCATGTCGCCTAGTTTAGGAGAAATCTAAACTAGGCGGCATGATAAACGGGTCGTGACTACTCTTTTTGTGTATTGTGACACGATTAATAAACGGGTCGTGTTCGAGTTGGCGTATCATGACACGATTATTAATCGTGTCAACCCGTTTATGACTTGCCGACCCAAATTGCCACCCTAATTTAGATGTGTTCGAAGTGTTGGTTTCGAAAAAATAATCCCCGCATAGATCTCAGACCAATTGAATTCATTTCAAATAGCATTATAGTTCAAAATGAACTAAGGTCTATTTCTTATTCCATCTTTATTAATGGTAGGCCAAGGGAAAAAAATTAGAGTGGCAAGCTCGTCTAGTTTAGGAGAAATCTAACATTCTGTTTGTTACATGGATATCTGTATCTAAGTTAGGGAAAGAGTATAACTTCAGGGACTGGCTTTGTAACAGGGGGGACATTATTAGCTCTTTGTAGTTCTTGTTTTGCTTTTTCCAGATATCTTATTCAGTTGTATTTCTATCTTATTATTAATATATCTTTTAGTTTCTTTTAAAAAAAAATAGCGTTATAGTTCAAAATGAACTAAGAGTTCCAGAGAGGTGGTCAAAAATTGATCGGGGCACTAAAACTTGAGATTGATGATTCCAGAGGAGCTAAGAAGGATATTTAGATATGTTCGAAGTATTGGTTTCGAAAAAATAACCCCTGTATAGGTCTCGAAGCAATTGAGTTCATTTCAAATACTGTTATAGTTCAAAATGAACTAATATCTGTTTCTTATTCCATCTTTATTAATGGTAGACCGAGGTAAAAAAAAAAAAATTAGAGTGGCAAGAGGATTAAGACAAGGTGATCCTTTGTTCCTTTTGTGTTTACTCTAGTGGCAAATGTGTTGGGCCTTTTGCTAGACAAAGGAAGGGGAAGCGGAAGAGTGAGGGAGCTTGTGATCGGGCAAGACCGAGTAGAGGTATCGCATTTGTAGTTTGCCGATGATACCATCCTTTTTGCGAATCGGGAGGGTGAATATGTGGAACATATATTTAGAATAGTTTAATGCTTTTGTTGGATATCGGGATTACGAGTTAACATGGCTAAAACTTGTGTTGTTGGAATAGTGACATCAGAAGAATGGTTGGCAGGGGTTGCTCAGAGGATGGGTTGTGAACAAGGGGGATGGCTGCTAAAGTACTTAGGAATGCCCCTAAGAGAGAGACCGAGATCTAGGAGTTTTTAGGAGCCGCTGGTTAGTAAGGTGGCGAGAGATTGGAGGGATGGAAGAGGGTGTTTCTTTCAAAGGGGGGAAGGCTCACATTGATAAAATCAGTTCTAGATGCTTTTCCAACTTATTTCTGTCTACCTTCGAGATTCCCAAGAAAGAAGCTACTCACATAGAAAAGTTGATGCAAGATTTTCTGTTTTGGGAGGGGGGGCCGGCGGAAGGTCATGCTGTGCATTTAGTGGGGAGGGATCAAGTCCAGAGGAGGAAGGATCTAGGAGGGCTTGGGATTGGAAATGTGTTAGCAAGAAATAGAGCGTTAGCGGGGAAATGGTCGTGGAGATTTCCGAGGGAGTAGGATAAGTTGTGGGGAAGGGTGATCAAAAGTAGACATGGATTGGCTATTAATGGGCAAGATGTTGATATTCAGAGGGGTGCTACCTATAGAAGTCCATGGAGGTTCATTCACTCCTTGCACTACTATTATGATCCCTTTGTTTGGTTGAGGCTAGGAAGAGGAAATACCATCCATTCTAGGGGGATGTATGGTGGGGAATCAAGACATTCTCCGGCTTGTTCCCTAGATTGTATAGACGGTCCATAGGGAAAAATTGCCCAATTTCCTCATTCATGGAGGTTGGCCCAAATTTGACATCAATTCAATGGAATTTGCGTTTGCGGACTTCCGGAGGTTCAAGGTTTGAAGAAGAGGAGAATACCATTGTTTTTGTTGAGGGAGGGTTTCTATCAGGATAGGGAGGACAAGATTGTGTGGCTTGTGGACATCTTTACTTGTGGACAATTCTGGGGTAAAATCCTTCTTTGGAAAAAAAAAAAAAAATGAAAGTCTGGGATTCATGTGAGATAGTGAAGGTGATCTTGGGGCTAAAAGTTGCAGCCCTTGTAATGACGATAACATCACCTTGAAATCACTTGAAGAAGGTCTAGAATCAGGGGAAAGTGGCTGAAAATGAAAACCTTAGGATATCACCTTGTAGAACACAATGTGTGTAGGAAAAAGAGTAGAAAACAGTAGAAAATGGTACAAAGTTTTGTGCGCCCTTGGGGCTGAATATGTGCACCCATTTAAGTGTTAGGAAACCCTTATGATAAACATAGAAACACCTTGAAAACATAACATAAAGGTTAGGGTAAGTCACTATGTGATCACCCACATGAAATAACAAAACTAGGAGCATCAGAATAGGGCTTAGCCATGGCTTTCATGCGAAGAATGCATGTTGAACATGGTAGGGTATTAGGATTATTTAACTCATGTAAAATGGTCATGAGAGGTCATAACTAATGACTCTCAAGTCCAAAATTGAGTAGACCAAGTCCAACTCGGAAAACAGGGTCAATAGCGTACATACAGTACAGTAGGAATAGTGATGGTGCACTGTTTCATACCCTTGGCCATAAATGGTAAACACATATCTAATAAGACTTAAAAATCTTTACAATATGCAATAAAACACTAAAAACAACATTTTAATGTGTTAGGTAAGTTTTGAAGTGTCAAAGCTTAGAACATGAATATCGAAAAAGAGTCGAGGACTAACTACAGGTGGAAATGAAAACCGACTCTTGTATATATTATGTTGGTTTTAGACAATGAATGTGGTTAATCTTTCCTTTCAAGTAACCTATGAACTTCATGAGAATGTATTGCCTATATATACTCGTTTGTACGTTTGAATGTTCTTGTAGGACCATGCCAGAAAACATGTTTATTTCTTTTGTGTTAATTATTGTTCATGTCATGCTCATTGTTTATCCTTACATGAGTCTACATATCTCCGCAGTGTTGATTCTATTTGGTTGATTTTATACCATGAGTTAGTTAAGCAAATTAAACGATGCCCTTAGAATTAGTAATCTTGGAATTGTCAAACTAAGGTAAGACTAACATGTTAGAATCACATACTGATGCGGGCGAATCCTTATTTGATCATTGTGGGACTTGTCGCTAGGTACTTGGTTTCAGCGTGGTAGATCTGTACGTTATCACTGCGGATATATCCCCTCATGTGGCAGGCTGAACCCTAGGATCATGGACTAATATAACAACTCTTGTATGTGATCCTTACTAAGTATTGTTCAAGGTTTACTTGCACGCGTGAGCCTACTTTAAGAAGTGTCCCTGAAAATTGATGCTTCATTGAGAAGGTGTCATCGAAGGTTGATGCTTACTCTGGGTGGTACCCTGAATTAAACCCTGAACCGATGAATGTCTCATGCAAGACAGGAAAATATCGAGGATAATGTCTTCAACTTAAAACAATAAAATGATTCAAATGCTTAATATATGTAAGTAAATCTACATTTGTTGTCTTGATCGGAACAATTCACATGATGTGCTTAGAATGATCCATTGGACCCATTTTAGCTTTTTTCTTGCCACTTTTCTAGGTTCTCTTTCCAATACAGACCCTCCACTCCCCAAATTTTGTTGCTTTTCCCCATGAACAAATCCTCAAAATATCCCAAGATGGGACTCTAGATTGCCTCCTCTAGGTCCATTATATTCCCCTGCTCATCTTTCGTCTTTGAGATAGTTGCTCTAGATTTCCTGAGAGTGAGGATTTTGTCAAAGCAATGTCACATCTTGAATCTAATGAAATAGGATGGAATGAGACAGTATTTTGTAAATATGCAACTATATTGAACATATCAACCATTTATTCATTTTCAGATCATCTTCAAAGGATAAAAGAAACATTTTGTTTCTTTTCTTCAACAATTTATGATCTCTAATGGGCCTCTAGTTAGGATTCGAACTCAAATAAAGTTCTAACCATTTGTCAAAGAAAAAAATAATTCACATCTTCTTTCATGGCCCATTTTAGTTTAGCTTTTTGTCTCACCACTCTTTCAATCCTATAGTCGATCTTATATATTTCTCGCACAATTTCCTTCTAGCTACTACGCAAATGTTCGTTGGTGCATCCTCTGTCCATCTACCAACCCAGGTTTCTCAACTCCCTACTCAAACTAGGACACTTTGTATTACCTTGTTGTGCGAGCCCCTTGCATTGATTTTTTTTTTTTAAGTCATGGATAAGTGATTAACAAGACATCAGAATGTCAATCACCCATAAGTAGAAGCAACCATGCTCAAATTATTAACATAAGAAATGCTTGTGCAAGCCAATAAATAATAGGAGTTCTTGATAACACACGATATTTTTCTTCCCCATTCTAACAACGCACTATGCCTAGGCATCTCCAAAAAATAAAACTCACCTTATGCGAAGCATTAAATTGCATATAGTGGCTCAAATCTTAAGCTTGTTTGAAGGCTTAGAGACAAATCTTTCATGTTAGCAGCACACACATCGCATTTAAATTGCACATTCTTTCTTGATACTTTAAATGATCATCATCACCAATGAGACAATATAGTATGCATCTATGCTGAACTCAATAATTGTTAATGTACGACGTTTATATGACTAGTCATCATAAAACTTCTTTTAAAGAGAACCTTTAAAAGGAACAGTAAAAGCCATCCAATTAGAGAGACAACAAATTCTATGCAGTGAGAACTAAATTATGCCTGATAAACTAAAATACAGTAATAGCAAAAACAAGGCACTACTTTGTAGTTAGCATATAGCATAAAGTTTAACTTTTTATCTTTTGCAAATTTTATTTATTTTTCTCAATTTCCATCCTTATTTTCTTCTATTTTGGTGCATATAATAATGTCAGCGAATAGAGGCACATAAGTAAGCCTTGTCTATGCATATGATATTGAAGTGTAAAACTTAAGTTTTAATCGTCAAAATAAGAGTCAACAGGAGGAGGGAGAACTTAATATTTCGAAAGTGCAAGATGAAGTTGATAGTTATTTAATTCGTAAAAATGTATAAGGCAAGGAACCATTCAAAAAATAAAGTTTCACCTGTGCAGGCACAGCCACCGCTAGCTTTGTTGGAATGTGCTTGGGCTCGAGGATGATGTCAAATAGGGAAAATATTGATCCGGATACTACATTTGCAAAGAAAACATTCCAGATTGTAAACCAAAGTACTTTGTTGCAGGCACTTCTTTCTATCTCAGAATGGGAAAGATACCCTTGCATAGAGGACAAGATCTTCATTACAGGAGGCACAATGGACAAAAACAGTTGAAGAATTAGACTGGGAAGATAGCCTGTAATGACTTGGCTAACAAATGATCTGCATCAAACAATAGCACTTTAGTTTCCTTGGAAAACTTGATATTTGGACTAAAAATACAAGATAAATGCCTGCAAATCATAATTTGACCGTTCAAACAAATAGCAATCAGCTTAGTTCAAAGCACCACAAGAAAGACAATGATGCAAACCCGCCAAGATTGGATCTTCAAAACTCTCAATCAAGAAATTATACTTACCCTAAGAAAGCTAAAATCAAATTTAGGTGATCCACTTGACCATTTGAATACCAAAGAAACAAAGACCCCAAAGTTTTGAAAACGCCACACAGTTAATCGATCATCGATAAGTTTAAACAAATTAATGAAAACATAAGAGAAAACATCTCTTAGATCTAAGCTTATTTGGACAAATACTAGAGGTAACTCCTAGGTTATGAAAAGTCTATAAATATATGACACTTGAAACAAAATAGCAACCCCTAGGAAAATCAAGACTCCAAAGAAAATTACACTTCATACAAGATCAAAGATCTCCTAGAAAACTGAAAAGAGTCCAAATTAAATGAAACTTAATACAATATCATAACTCCCAGGAAACTAAAAAGTTTCACAAAAAATACTACTAACTCTTGGCAAAAAATTAAAATTCCTACATCCTTTTCAATGGTCAAAAAACGAACTTGCTCGGTTCAATTAATGAAGTTCTAGTTTAAATAAACCAATCCTACTATAAATTTAGCTAGACTTCTTTTATTATTAGTAATTGCCACCCATCTTGTATGTGGATGACATTGATGATTTCTTATGACTTTGGAGCACATTACCTTCATTGTTCTTCAGCTAAATTTCTATGGGAAAAGTGGAGAACAGTTTTGGAGGAAGTTTGTGCCACCAACTTCAATAGAGGAGTGTTTGTTCCCTCATAATAGTCAAGTTTCCTTGACCATTCTACGGAGGTTTATCACACCACTAATATGGCAACCTTATTGCATTAATGGCTTGAAAGGAACAATGGTATCTTAAATAGGGAGGTGCATGATGGAAACAAATTCTAAGAGTCTTTAAGATTAGTAGCGGTGCAAGGACCCTCATTGTGAGATTGGCTTATTGATTGGGAAAGGGGTTTCGATGCTGTTTGTTGTTGTAACTAGATCTCCTAAGAATTCCAAATTTACAGCGTCACCTCCGCCTGGCGGTCATCTCACACACAAGTGATTCTCTCTCATGGTCTCTTTTGTCACACCAGTAACTTCTCCATTAAGTCCTTTGAATCTTTATGCTTATAAACTCCTTCCCCCGTATTCCCCCTAGGAAACATGGTATGGCAAGTCAAGGCTCCCAGTAAGGTGAATTTATTTGAACGTTTAGTTGCCCATACATGCATTAACACTTACAACATTCTACATAGGCATGCTCCTAATTGGGCTCTATCCCCACATTGTGGTTGGTTATGTATGGGGGCTGGAGAGATTGATCACAGATTTATAGAGTGCACTTTCACTAGAGAAATTTGGGGAAGGTGGTTCGCATTTTCAGGACCATATGGGATACTGTCTAATCTGGAGAGTTTACCACTATCACACGCATCATCCTCCCAAGCTGTTAGGGTCATAGGTTTGATTGCTTTCTACGTGTCTATATAAGAAGGTTGAAATTGAAGATTTATGGGAGAATATCATGATTAAAGCAGCAACATGGGTATCAGTATACCTAGGAGCCATGGGTTTCCATGTCAAATGGGTGTCAAATTGGAACTCCTCTTTATAATTGGAGACACTTGGTGACATATTTGTTGTGCTCTATGTTTGGGTATATTTTTTCATTGATATTAAGAAACTTGTTTCTGCCTTTAAAAAAAATGTTGTAATCGGATCTTGTTTCTATTTCTTGTCTGTTTTTGGTTGGAAAAATATTCATAATTATTAAATAAAATTTTGTTTCTTCTCGAGAGAAAAGAAAAAAAAAGAACCTGCTACAAGTTTAAAACTTTCCCACAAAATAAATTCGTCTCGAGCACGGTCATTGAAAATTCTTCTATTTTTCTCTTTTCACAAACTGTACATAGTTTCCATTGAACAATCAACAATGCTTCCAATCTTTGTTTGCCTTTCCATTGTACATAAATCCCGACTCCTAATCCCTAAAATTTGACAATTACATTTTTCCAAAATGCACTAATGAACTTTATGCGTATCATAAAAATCATAGTATCTCCTACGTAGGTGTAGGGTACTAACGGTTTCTTTGAATACATCAGATTTTCTATTGATTAGAATATACGACTCACCTCAACTCAAGTCAATTTTTTTCAAAGGAAATATTAAGAAATATATTAATAAAAGAAGGCCCCAGCTAGATGAGATATCTAGATTAGAGCAATTACAGGGACTGCAGAATGTTACGCTAGTTACATAACCATTGCGCAGAAGATGTAATACCCCAAGAATTTATAAAACTTTTTGAATAATAGTAAAAGTAAATAAAATAAAATAAAATACTTGAAAATGTAAATTTTAATTCTCAAGGCTAAGAAAAAACTCAAGAGAAGTTCTTAAGGCCCAAAAGGTGAAATTTGACTTTCAGGAGTAAAATGGTAATTTTACTACCTAGGGGTTAAACAGTCATTACACCAAAATACTGACACATATACACAAATAAAAGTGACTTGTGAATAGTTTATAAAATAGAACATTATTAGAGGACCTAGAAATTTTATTGGAAACTATTAGAATTTATTTAATAAGATAAAATATGTGGTGTGACAAGGCATGAAAAAAATAATAAAATAAAAACATCAAAGGTTCGTGGTGTGACAAGGTATGTCATGAGCAAGATGCATCTGCGCAAGTCACATTAAGCATGTAGGTAAGCAAGTTACATGAAGTATGTGGGGCAAGCAAATCACATGAAGCATATAGGTAAGCAAATTACATAAAGTATGTGGGGCAAGCAAGTCACATGAAGCATGGGGACAAGCAAGTCACATGATGCATATGGGCAAGTGTCTATAAATATCATCCTTCTCTTTTCCTCAAACCATCCCATCTCATTTTTATCTTCTTCATCTTTTTCTTAGATAAAGAGAAAGTCTCCTTATTCTCTCCTTGAATGTAAAAAAGAGGTTTGTAATTTGTTCTTTATAGTGAGTGCATTGATTCTTATCCTTTACGGTTGAAAGCTCAAAGAAGGCTTAGGATAACACCACAAGGACTAAAAAGGATTTAAACGCCAAAGGTAGATATGATTTCTGAATTTTAACTTATTATTTTGATTCAAATAATGTATGCATGTATGTTTGTTAGTCTAGGACTATGATTTAGATAAAATATACATGTATGCTCTGAGTTGAATATGCATGATGGTTGAATTTATATGATTAATGAATAGTGATGCATGTTTTCAAGAATATGAGTGACAGCATGATCCATGTTATATTACTAATCAACTAACATGCCTATGGAATGATGAGAATGTCCCTAATTCCTAAACATTGGATGATGGGTGTGTCCCTATATCCCTCGAAAATTAGCATAGAATTGTTATTTACTGATAGATGTCATTAAGTGGAGATGACTTCCGAGTTTTACTTTATTATTTTGATTTAAATAAGGCTTACATGTGCGTTGATGCTTGACTTCTAGGTTTTACTTTATTATTTTGATTTAAATAAGGTTTACATGTGTGTTGATTCTTGAATATGTACGCTCGACTTTGACTTGACTGTACATGTCATGCCTAGAACATGCATGCTTAGGGCTATGTAACCAATGTTGCGTGATATGTGATGATATGATTTATGCTATGGCATGCCTATAATGTTTACCGTGTTTACATGTTATCTTGAATTTATCATGCCACTGTTTACCATTAATGGAAGATTTTTTTTTTGAAACAAAAACTTTATTATATTAATAGAAAAAGTTACATCCGGATGAGGTATCCGGAGCATTACAAAGACTGTAAAATTTTGTCACCATTACATACCATTAATGGAAGATTAAACAAATATTATAATCATGTACTAGCACAATGAGGATACTTCACCGTGAGTGTTCCAACTTTTTTTTTTTGAAAAGAAACTAGATATTATATATTACTAAATAAAGAGTACATCCAGATGAGATATCTGGAAATAGAGCTTACACAGAGTTACATGGAGTTAAGTATTTCACCCCCATTACAAAGCCATTCCCCAAAATTGTACCATTTTCCTAGTATAGAAACTAAAATCCAAGTAGCAAATAACATATTAGATCTTTCTCATATGAGCTTTAGCTGATTCCTTTTGTCTTCAAAGATCCTTCCATTTCTTTCTTCCCAAATAGCATACCAGATGGCAAACAAAATTGTCTTTCAGAATTGTTGAGTTTTTGAAATAGAGACTGCATCCGGTATTTGGAAAGTGTTGTCTGCTATAAGAGGTACAAAACTTTTGTGTTTCAAATTCCACCATCTCCATAATTGCTTCACCACATTGCATTCCCAAAACAGATGTTGCATTGTCTCGGATTCATTCCTGCACATGACACAACTTGAAGGGTTTAGGTGACAGTTAGGAAAATGTTTTTGGATATTATCATTTGTATTTAGTTTCCTTAAGCATATTAGCCATGCTAGAATTTGGGCTTTTGTAGGAGCTTTAGTTTGCCATATAAAATCTGTTGGGAAATAAGGTTGTTGGCTGTCTTCTTCATTTAAGGACTCTAAGAAGGATCTAACAGAGAATATCTTATTTGGTTCTCTCATCCATTGCGGGCTATCTGCATTGGTGACTTATAGAGCTGTTAGAATGCCTTCCAATTCCCCCATTTGGTCCTCTCCAATATTCCTTCTAAGGTCTAGGTTCCATCCCCAGTGAGTTCTTCCTTCTTTTAAAGTACTGGTTCTGAAATCAGCAACTGTTCCCGTTGGTTTGTTGGATAATCTGTATATGTTAGGAAATTGGTCCTTAAGGCTTGTATTGTCGCACCATATATCTTCCCAAAAAACAATGGATTCTCCACTTCCTACTTTCCACCGAATATGCTTTCTGAATTTACTGTAAATGTTATGGATATCTTTCCATGGAGAACGGTGGCTACATTTGATCTTAATGCCTGCTTCCCTTCCTTGAGCTTTGGATCCATGAATGTTCTTTATTATTGTAGCCCACAAAGCCTTGGGGTTCATTTGAAGTCTCCATAGCCATTTGCCTCTTAAGGCGATGTTTCTTTTCTTCAGCCCTCCTATGCCCAAACCACCTTTTCTAATACTTTTGCAGACTTGAACCCAGTTAACTAGGTTGCATCTTTTGAAGTCTTCATTATTATTCCATGGAAAGTCTCTCATTATTTTTTCAATAGTGGCTACAACCTTTTTAGGAATTCTAAAAATAGACATATAGTATGTTGGGATGGCATCCAAGACTATCTTTATTAACAAAAGTCTACCTCCTCTTGAGGGAAAAGTTTTCTTCCACCCTGCCATTCTTCTCCTTGCTGTTTGGATAACTGGTTCCCAAAAGTCCATTCTGTTCGGATTTCCCCCTAAGGGAACTCCTAGATATTGAATGGGCCAATTTCCATGGAGAACATTTAACTCCTTAGCTAAGTTAGCCACTATTTCATGCTTCATATTAATGCCCAAGAGTTGGCATTTCTTCTTGTTGATATTCAGCCCTGATACATAACAGAACGTGTGCAGAATTTCTTTTATTGTATGCAGGTCCTTGCTATCCTTCATAAACATTAGACAGTCATCCGCGAAAAGTAAGTGAGTAAGCTTGATCTTATCCTTCCCTACACTAAATCCTTCCAGTTTTTCCAATTCTGTTGCTTTTTCCATAATTCTGGAGCAGGCATCTGCTACCAAAGTGTATAGAAATGGGGATAAGGGATCTCCTTGCCTGAGGCCCCTCTAAGCATTTACCTTTCCTCTAGGCTTTCCATTTATGAAAACTGAGAAATTTGTGGATGTTAAGCAAGCCTTTATCCATCTTCTCCATCTCTCTCCGAAGCCTTTTTTCTCCATAAACAAGTCCAAGAAACCCCACCGAATTGAGTCATAAGCCTTTGCAAAATCTACTTTGAGAAGAAGGCCTTCTTTCCCCCTTGATCTATACTCTTCGACTGCTTCATTTGCAATTAGAATGGGGTCGGTGATTTGCCTATCCTTTATAAATGCCATCTGCTTATCACTTATAGTGTTGGAGAGTACTTGTTTTAACCTGTTTGCCAGCACCTTTGCCATAATTTTGTACAAACTCGTTGTAAGGCTGATTGGTCTGAATTCCTCCATACGCATGGATTCTTGCTTCTTTGGGAGAAGGCATATGTAAGTCTCGTTGACTTTCCTGTTGATTATTGCCTCTTGCTAGAATTCTTTCATACACTTATAGATGTCCTGGTTCAATATTTCCCATGCTTTTTGGAAGAAGGCCATTGTGTAACCATCCGGTCCCGGGGCCTTTTCTCCATCACTGTTGAACACTGCTTCTTTTATTTCCTCAATTTGGAAGTCTCTTTCCAACCACCTCCTATCCTCTTCACTAATTGAGTGTCAATGCAATCCTTCAATACCCCAGTTATATACCTGGTCATCCTTGAACAGGTTGCTAAAATATTGAGTGATGATGTTTTTAATACCACCTTCATCTTCCACTACTCTTCCTTTTGTGTCTTCCAATTTTGTGATCATGCTTCTGGATTTCCTAAGGGATAAAATCTGATGAAAGAATCTGGAGTTCACATCTCCTTCTTTCGCCCACTTTAGTTTGGTTCGCTGTGTAAGCCTCCTTTGGGCTCTACAGTCTAAGAGCTGGATCTCCTCAATCACCTTCTTCCTTTCACTTAAGATTTCTGCTAGGTCCTCCTCCTCCTCCCTTTCCAACCTGCTGTCGATCCTGCTAAGGGCTTTATTAAGCTTTGTTAGTTTTGCCTCTTCTATTTCCAATCTCCCTTTGCTCCATTCCTTGATTTTCTATTTAAGGTTTTGAAGCTTTGTCATGAACTTATATCCTTCCCACCCTCTAATCATATCAACTTCCCATTCTGTTTTGATCATTTCTAGGAAACCTTTGTGATTTAGCCACTCATTATCAAATCTGAAAGGCGTCGGTCCTCAACTTGCCGGTACTTGGATTTGGATTTGGGTGTTCGATGTTAACCCCACTTCTCAAACAATGAAACTAAGCACTCGGATTCAACCCCACTACACAGACAACGAGTTTGAGCGTCTGTAGTTGACCTCTCTCCCTAGAATTGGAACACCAAGGAATAATCTTTTTAGTCCTAATGTCAATTGTAAATAACCAGTTGTTTGAATCACCTAATTTATGAAAGTGTTTAACATGTATATTTTATTTAGTTGAAATAATGATTTAAATATTTGGGATGATCCACTGGGCTCTTAAGTTCACCCCTCTTTCTAACATTTCAAGAAACTAGACATCAGAGGCTGTGTGAATTACTTTCCGAGCTTTCTATTCTAGATTCATACTTTTGTTTTAAGTCGGGCATGCTAGCCCTTGTTTTCTTTTTAGTTAAAAATGTTTTATTGAATAAGTTCAAAGATCATTGTACACATTGGATATTGAAATTGATTTTCATATAATAATATTGATTTATTTGCACATGTACTCTTATGAAATCTCTATAAGTTAAGTACTCAGGTAGTCTCAAGGATTTGAGACATAGAAAATGATAGAAATAATGTGACGCACCCGCCTCTCGTGCGACCCAAGGAAAAGAAATACTAAACACACATGCACGTGACGTGAACATGCCGGATCATCAACGGTTCGACCAAATGCGATTTGGGGCCACGAGGGGGTGTTATAGAAGAGTATCCTTTATACAATTTTGTACAAAAGACCAAAGCATCTCAAGTAATTTTAGCTAAGCCTCTTTTACCAACAACATGGTGTTACGGGTAAATGAATTTGCTTCATCCACTATGCTCTTTCTATTAATTTTATATATATATATATATATATATATATATATATATATATATATCATAAATCAATCACAAAATCTAAATATTAATAAAACAATCAATAGAATCACTTCTAATGGACAAATAGACCAACTTATAAAATCATGCTGGTGTCCACCTTACCTTAGATTGGAATACTAATGCAAGAGTTGTCAATTTATGAAGAATTCAACTTCAAGGTGTTTTCTATTTATGATGGAAACTCATTGCTGCTTTAAAATAGATAGCATAAAACTTAGATAACTTAAGGCAAAAGAGTGTGTTCCCTCAATAGACAATTCCAATTATTAAAATAAATAAATAAATAAAAATGCCATCTAATATTCAGCTCTGAAGATATAAAACTACCATATGGATTAACCTATGGCTAGCTACTATATCCTATTAAGGAAGAAAGAAAAGATTTACAAGTATAGAAGATAGCTGCCAAAGCTGTGAAACTCATAAAATCCGCCAAAAATTGAAATTTAAATCTGCTGAAGTCTGTTGACTTTAACTGGCCGCTAATGCCTTTGACAGATTGGGGAAGGACAATGAGCAGAAAAGGTATGGTAGGAAATTATATAATTTGAGGACTGTTATATGATAAACCTGGTATTAAAAACAAAGAAAGAAAAAGGTAATAATTCCAAAAGAGAAGATCCTAAGCTTATCACCAAAGTTAAATTATTCAGGGATATAAAATGACCACCGCTCAAAGAGATTAACAATGGATACTAAACAAGAAGGCACTCACGGCTCAATATAATCAACAAAAGAAATACAAAGATAAGTGAGATAAAAACCTCAAAAAGATCACATTTCATTCAAATTATCAACACAGGGTGCTTACAACATTGCTAGAACACTTACTTAAAACATTCCTTCAATAATAGGAAAAAGAACAAAATTAATATAACATTAATTATGTAGGTACTTTCCGAACAAAACCCAAGTCCCAAGGAAGGAAGTTAATAGAAACTAAGTTCCGAGTGTATGCATACACCAAATACTCCCACGAAGATACTCCTTAATTTTAGCGCTCTTCATCATTACTTACATGAATCTGATTTACGGTCATCTAAATTTTATTTACTTTACGAATTCTATAAAGATCTTTCAGGCGTTTTTTATCATGAAGGAAAAAAATAGAAAGCGTAGTTAGGGAGACACTATTATCATCAATGGGATAAACAAACATTGTTGAGTTTTTTCATAGTGTGATATGGCCAAGTTTAAAAAGAATCAAGTAAGCTGTCAAGGCAACCATTCTGCATTTTGTAATGTGGAGACAAGAAAACTGATTTGGGAAGAGCAGGTCTCAGCAAAGAGAAATTTGCAATGGAGCTCAATTCATTAACTGTTTCATGGTTGGCTAGGCTTCTGCTTGATGTTGTTGCAGCAAGGAGGGATAGTTCATTTAAATGCATCTTTAGAAGTTGGAATTTCATGTTGCTTGTGAAAACATTTTTCCAATCATGTGGTGGTTTCTTACATTAATGAAGGTGAGCCTAGTAGAGATTTCTTATTGTTCATTCCAAAAGAAGGATTCAAACAGATGGACCAGTTTAAGAAGATATTTACGGTCAATGTTTTTAACGAAGGATGGTATGGTTGTTGTTTCAAGAAAGGTTCAGAAGAAGAATAATCCAGGTGGAATGGAAACATGGCCTTAAAAGTGGTTGGGGTGGTCAAATATGCCAAATATTGGAAGAAGAAAGTGAAGATGGTGATTGAATGTATTCAAAGGGAAGATCAAATGAGGTTCTTTTCTTTTTGTTTTAGAAATCAACTAAAGACTTGTGAGAATTCATTGAAGGTTGCAAGCATCATAGAACGAGCAATGAGGGATTTTCTATGGTGGCAAGAAGAATAAAAGAAAGGGCAACATCTAGTAAAATGGGAACAAGTAAGCAAAGACATGCAGCATGGAGGCTTAGGAATGGGGAACATGATAACTAGGAACACAACAATACGAGGGCAGTGCCTGTGGCGTATGCAGGAGCAGCCAGGTATGCTAGCAAAGGTAATTAAGAGCATCCATGGTTTGAAAGGTTATGGTGGGGAAGGTGGTCTCATAATAAAAGTAGTTTAAGGTCCCCATGGAAATCCATATTCAACATTTACTCTACATTTCAACCACACACAAGATGGAAAGTGGGGATAGGTCACCAAGTAGACTTTTGGGAAGACAAATGGTATGGAACGGAGAGCTTGAAAAAGATGTTTCCCAATGTGTATAGATTATCTGACAAACATGGGGCTACCTTATTTGAATTTATGACATTCAGAAATGTGGAGGAGCGGGCATGGAATCTTCACTTGCACAGAAATGTAGGGGAATGTCATATGGAGGAAATAAGTGAATTGCTGAACACTCTAAACAGCATTCAGCCATCAATAGGAGAAGACCAACCTGCGTGGAAGGAATACAAGGAGTAGATTTTCTGTCAAATCTTTCATGACCAAAATAGTAGAAGAGGCTCAAAATCAGCCATTTCCCACAGCAGAATTCATATGGAAGACTACAACACCTATGAAAGCTAAAATTCTAGCTTGGCTAATTACTTTAAATAAACTAAATAGTGGAGAAATCCTGTAGAAGAGGCTTCCCAATCATATTCTGAACCCGTCAATATGCTCATTGTGTAGGAAAAATGTGGAAACAACTTATCACGTGTTCGGTGAGTGCATTATGGTGCGGAACATATGGAATATGTGGCAACAGAAGCACAAGAGTATGATTCCTCCATATAAGGCTGGTACGTTCAAGACTTTGGACAACATGTCTCCAAGCAAAATACAAAAATATTGGAGAACAATTTTGCTAGCTATATAGGATAGTGTTTCGGAGGAACGGAATGCTAAGGTGTTTTCAAATAAAATAAAACTAGATAGATGGATATGAGAATGGTCTACTATATTGTTTGCTACATGGATCTCTACTACTAGATTAAGAAAGGGATACACTTTTGGGGATTGATTATGTAATTGGGAGAATATTCTCCAAACTATGTAACTTTTTGTATTCCGTGTCCAAATAGCTCATTTGGCAAGTTCTTTTATTATTATAAATACAATAGTCTCTTTTCGAAGAAAAAAAAGAAAAGAATTCATTGAAGAAGATCTTAAAAACATTATACGTTAAACGTATCTTACAATGCTATCCTCCATTATAGCGATAGTGGAGATAAACTGTGTTTGTGTGGAGGAAAAATTGCCATTATCAAGTCTCTTTGGGTGTTTAAGGGATGGTCCATAAAATTCCAACAGAGAGAAAGTCAAGTGACACAACAGTTTGATTGGAGTGGTAGGGACCCATGTTTCAATTTGAAAGGTTGATAACTTGAAGAAAATCGCAAACCTGTGTGATTGGCTATTGGGCATTTTCTACCACTCTACAAGCAAAAGTTATGGACATTGCCTAGTTGAAGTCAAAAACGTCGAAGTTGCTTCCTACTAGAACTAAACCTGAGATTGAGATCTAGTTATCAGATTTAGAATTTCCATCTCTTGCGGCCATGCATCCTAGCAGAAATGGTTATTTGTGGCAATGAACAGAAATAGGACCCTTGACTCTCTCATTTCAATCATTTGCAAATTCTAACACTTGGACTGTTCTTTTTTGCAATTTAAATTTGTTTTCAATAAAGTGTTCATTGAGAAAATATCTTCAAGGGTCCATCATTTTGACATAAAAGCCAAGCACTCATTGCATTCAAAAGTTTTCAAAAAATTTAGAAGCAACCTCTTGAGCCAAAGTTTTTTCTCTGGAGGAGAATCATTGTGGAAGATATCTTAGTTAATTGGAGCTATGAAGCATATTTTCAAATCAAATTCATCATATCCTCCTATACTTGCATGTGCATCATTTTCCTTCTTTTTGACTAGGTATATTCTTAGAAGGAATATTCATTCAAACTTGTAAGCATCATTTCAGGTCTTTTGTAAAGTCTGAATGTACATTGGCTAGGAGTGTAAATATATGGGCAGGATTAGCATTAAAACTTTAAAAAGACTTGTATACGATTCGGTCCACACTGAAAGTCGGACCTTCTTGTTTCAATAGGACACACCCAAAAGTTGATCCACACCTGAAAGTTGGCTCAAATAGAGAATTTGGAAAAATTCCTAAACAGGGAAGATTAAGTTGTAAGGTAGACAGCTAGGCTGAACCTCTATAAATTGCTTGTGTTTCGGTCATTGAATTCCTTGCACTTCACATTATCTTGGAAAATTTATTCCTCCACCAGCACACCCTGAAAAGCTTTACCATCTGAAGACAGCAGCACAGATTTCAGATTTGTCTTCACCATTGTCGCCTTCGATACCCTTCTTTTTATACCATTAAGATTATGTCCCCATCATTATTTAGTACTTAAGATTTAGAGGGCATTCATTGTGATGTCTATGATATAGCACAATACAAATATGTACCTTTTTTGATAAGCAATGAAAAGTGTTCTAAATCTTTGGTCATATTCATAGTGATATTGGGGGTCCCACTCCTATCCCTAAAGTTTCAGGTGAATGTTGCTTTGTCTCTTGTATTGATGGCTATATGAGAGTTTCTTGGATCTCATTACTCAAACAAAAGCCTGTGTAAGCCTCATTCTTCCACATTTTCATAATATTGTAAAAAATCAATTTGGCACCAAAATTTTAAAAATTCACTCTTACAATGCCAAAGATTACTTTAATCAAGTCTTGACTCCTTATTTTCAGAGGGAGGGAAATTATTCATGAATCATTTTGCGACCACACCCACAAAAAAAATGGCATTGCTAAACAGAAAAATGGCCACTTTTAGATACAACACAGGCCTTTTTATTTCAGAATAACGTACCTAAATCCTTTTGGGGAGAAGTCATTCTAATAGCCACACAATTCATTAGTTGTCTACATTCTTGGGTACTTGATCACAAAAGTCAAATGGAAGTGTTAGTCATATTTTATCTTTCTGTGAGAATATCCAACAACCTTACCCCTAAAATATTTGGGTATGCCTCCTTTGTCCATATCCACCATCCAAAAAGAGGACAGTTATATTTGGGTATGCCTCCTTTGTAGGGTACTCCACTCAAAAAGGGTACAAGTATTATCATCCTTTGTCTAAGAAATTCTTTATCTCAATACATTTAATGGAAATGAATCTTTTCTCAGGCTCTTTCTCTTTGGGAGGGAACTCTATCATAGATGACAAGGATTGACATTCCTTTCTATTTGACCCCATCATTTCCTCACCAAGTCATCCATCTTACCACCTCCTTCCAAACCAGAGTCATAGAACCATATAGAGGGACCCTCATAATCTGGACTAGAGGATAAAATGACCAAAAGGTGTACTCAAGGAAGAAAGTTGCTATCTCTAAGCCTACACAAGTGCAAGAAGCCAAATTGATCCCAAAACAAGAGGTAAAAGTAAATGAATCTCCATTATACACCACATGGAATCCTTGATTGACAACCTACTGTTGCTCTTAGGAATGGAACAAGGGAATGCACAGCCCTTGTATCCACTTTCTAATGTCATTTGAAAACTTACTTACCCCCATCCCATGGAAGCTTTCTCACTAGCCTAGCCAATATCCAAATACCTACAACTCTAATAAATGGCTTTATCTGATGAGAAATGGAAACAAAGCCATGAAATGAGAAAATTGAAGCATTGAGAAAGAACAACACCTTGGAGTGAGTCAACTTGCTAGGAGGCAAGAGACCTGTGGGATGCAAATAGGTATACACTATAAAATATATAGCAGATGGACCCTAGAGCATCATAAGGCGAGATTGGTAGCCAAGCGAATACTCAAACAAATGTTTGCTCCAATTGTGAAAATGAATATAGTAGGAATACTTTCATTGTTGGCAGCCCAATTATGACTAGGATTTGAAACAGTCTGATGTAAAAAATGTGTTGTTTAACAAAGATTCGGAAGAAGAAATATATGTGAAAGGTGATGGACCATAAGGTGAGATTGACAGCCAAGGGATATACTTAAACATATGTTGTGGACTATCAAGAGACATTTTCTCTAGTTGCAAAAATGAATAAACTATGAATATCTTTATCATTGGCAGCGAATTATGACAAGGATTTGCAATAGTTTAATGTAAAGAATGCATTCTTAAGCGAAGATTTGGAAGAAGATATCCATATAAAAGTTCCTCCAGGTTTTCATGCAACTAATCAAGTATGTAAATTGAAAAAGGCACTAAACAGACTTAAAAGTGTACAAGGGCATGGGTGGGTCGGTTTGAGAAAGGATGCAAGTATGAGATACAAAGTCAAGGGGACCACACTTTGTCTATTAAGCATTAAATTTCAGGAAGAGTTATAGCTCTACTAGTATATGTTGATGACATTATTGCCAAAAAAAAAATGAGGATGAAAAAAATAAAAAAATAAAAAAAGAAAAGAAAAGAAAAATGAAGCAATGTTTGACCAGTGACTTTGAAGTTAAGGAACCAGGATGAATAAAATATTTTTTGAGAATCGAAAAACTGCACTTGAAACAAGGAATCTTTGTCTTGCAAAAAATATATATCATTAATCCATTGAAAGAAACTGGGAAGTTGGCATGCAAACCGGCAATCACACCTATAGAAACTAATCACAAACTTGGGAAAAGTTGAGGAAGCTGCAGCTCTAAACAAGGAAATGTAGCAAAGTTTAGTAGGAAAACTCGTCTACATATCTCAGACATAGCTCGATATTGCATATGTAGTAATCCTAAGAGAGTTCATCTACAAGCAGCTGATCACATATTACAATATCTCAATAGAATTCTAGGATTGAGGATATTAAAGTGGCACACAAGAGTTGTACTAGAGGCATACGTCGATGCAAACTATAATAGTGGCAAGATCTAGTGTTGAAGCAGAATTACAAGCTATGGCACAAGGGATTTGTCAATTTTTGTGGTTGAAAATAATTTTGGAAGATCTGAAGATACTTGGGATGGCTCTATAAGACTCTATTGTGACAATAAGTATGTTATTAGTAATGCTCGTAACCTAATACAACAAGATTGAACCACTCCTTTAACATTTGTGTCTCTATCAAGCACACAAGGATCATCTTGCTTTCTGGTCCATGTTCACCGGAACAGTTACCCTCAAGTGGTCGGTCAGTAACCTCAACAGCCTCTCCAACGACATCAATTCACCGATCCTCGACGATCTCGATGTCTTGGTTCATAAAACCCTTCAATTCTTTATCTAGAATTCAGGTTTTTCTGCTTGGCTTCACAGTATATGGAAGTGAATATGAGCATTTGGCCTCCATCACAGTATATGCGAGACGTCGTGATCATTCAACTCATCGAAACCCTAACACCACCTTCAATTTTCGCCAAGCGCAATGGCTCTTTGCCTCCCGATGAAGCCAACACCACGGCTCGACTCATAGAAGAAGAGGCCTTCACGACAGCCAACACCGTCGACACCACTTCATCCAACGACAACGGGTTTGGCGCTACTACCATGGGCGGTTCAAACGAGGACAATGGAATCAAGATTCGTCAGATATATTTGAAGGAGATTTGCAAGCGAATGCACAATGCTGTTAAGGCCAAGGCTGTCACCGCTACTCCCTCTGGATCTCCCGCCGACAATGCGCAGCAGACTTCACCGAGCGCTGCTGCTCCTAGTGCTAAGATGGAGAAAGCCAGAATGAAGGAGCGTAAACAAAAGGAAAGGGCTGCTATAACACCCCAAACCTCGTATTTTTAAGCATTGGACACGGCCACCATTCTCTTGACGGTAGGCTAAACCAAACGGCGGGCCGGGCCGGTGTTACTTTACAAGTGACACACACTTGACTTTCTATTTCAATTATTTCATGTCTTGATTGTATTTAACAGAACATAACTTAAATTTAAGAATGTAATAAGACAATAGTAAAAGAAATAACTGAAATTCATAAACTCAATTAATTAAATAAAATTGAGTACATACTTTGATTTAAAAAAAAAATTATTACAACGGAAGTCTTAAAACTTGGGCAACATGCCCTTACATAAAAAAATTAGAAACCTTTAAAAAAAAGAGCCTAACAAATATTCATGGTCTTCATGTGATTCAATTACCTGAAAAATAGAAGGAAGGGGTGAGCACATAGCTCAGTGGATCTTTCTAAACATCTAAATCATTATTTCAATTCAAACAAACCAAGCACATCAACAACTTTTGTACATTAGGCGATTCAAACAATTTCTTGTTTATGGTTGACATTCGGACCGAAAGAGGTTAATATCTATGTTCCACATCGTTGGGAGAGAGAATCACTTTTGGAAACTCAAACCCCATATCTATCAAGTGGGATCACTCTTGGAAATCCAGTTCAAAATCATCAATGGTAAACCGGCAAGCTGGGTCGGGGGGTGGAACACACACGATGACGTCTATCCCCGCGCCTATCATCGCGCCAGTACGTGGATTGAATCATTATTTAATCTTTTCTTAGTGATGAAACACACAATATCGAATTAAACCATCGATGCAAGATATATAAAACATGAATCAATAAATATTTATTCATGCCAAAATTCATGTATAACATGCATCAATATTCTTAATTTGTAAACATGCATAATATGTATGTTCATAGCACATCAATATTCATGTATTTTATTTTTCATTTGCCAACCCACAATTTGCACCCAAACCTTTTTTTAAAAAATCTTTGAAATTAATTTACTTAACTTATTTTATTTATTTTAAATTATTTGACAAAATTCTGGGGTATTACAACCTACTCTCCTTAAAAGAATTTCATCCTCGAAATTTTTATACATTTATTCGTGCGTCATTTCGTTAGGTATTTCTGGTAAATGGGTTGGTTTTGACTAATTTGATAAGCCTAAGAGCTTGAGTCTTTGTAACTATCTTGGTGACAGCCTCTAGTGTTTTCGAAGCTACATGGTTAAGGAATTTAGCTATCGTTTGCTAAATTTAGCAAGACTATGTTTCATAAGTTGCGTCTCCTAATCAAGACGATATCTAACTGTTTGGTTCACTATATTCTTATAGGTCGTTTCATACATAATAGACTCCCTGATTCTCAGTTGTTTGGTATCATCAATTGTTGATGATACCACCTTTGTAACACCCCAACCCCCGTATCTTTAAGCATTGGACACGGCCACCATTCTCTTGACGGTGGACTAAACCAAACGGCAGGCCGGGCCGGTGTTACTTTACAAGTGACACACACTTGACTTTCTATTTCAACTATTTCATGCCTTGATTTTTATTTAACAGTACATAACTTAAATTCAAAGAATCAATAAAGCAATAATACAAGAAATAACTGAAATTTATAAACTCAATTAATTAAATAAAATTGAGTACATAATTTTATTAAAAAAAATTATAACAGCGGAAGTCTTAAAACTTGGGCAACATGCCCTTACATAGAAAATAAAAAAAAAACTTTTTAAATAAAAAGAACCCAACTAATTTTCATGGTCTTCATGTAAATCAATTACCTGAAAAATAAAAGGAAGGGGTGAGCACATAGCCCAGTGGATCTTTCTAAACATCTAAATCATTATTTCAATTCAA